>JAUCNQ010114590.1:0-11286 GCA_032352715.1 Bougainvillia muscus | reverse complement strand
ATGTTTTACTTGGTTTTTATTACTTGTGACGTTTTAGTTGCTTCTAACTTTAACTCTCCTCCTCAAATTTGAACTCCCCCTATAAGTCCGTCTCTGTCTACTTCATACATTTAGATTTTTACATTTCTTAACCTTTACCAGTCTAAAACTCATTGTTTTCGCGAGAATAAACTTTCCCGATCTTTAGATAACAAATAACTCGCGAAGGTTTCTTCTTTTAAAGTAGATACAGGAAGGTAAACAAGGTGATCGTAACTTAACTTCTTTCATTTAAGCTGTGGGATATAATGCGCAGTTGCATGCCATTTATTAAAAATCTCGCCACTATGAACAATATTGCATCGAACTACTGTTTGGATTGGATATTACCAGAAGCGATTCCTTGTTTTGTCGGCTTAGTCGCATGACGAACCCTTATTTTACGATAAAAACGTCTGTGGCGTTATAAAAGAAGTTTAGGGTTGCGCTCACTTAACTTAACTTAGCAAGGAAAGAAGGGAAAATATGTCTAAACCTGGAATTTGGTGAGTGTTTTCGCAGACATAAATCAAAAATTTCAATGAAAAGTGATTACACCAAAAAAGCACTTTCAAAAACAGAGAATAACACTAACTTTGTTCAGAATTTAAATATTTTCTGTTAATAAAACTATAAATATACAATTCTTTCTATGTTTGTTTTCACGGGAAATAAATACCTAAATACTAGATGCTGCAACAAACATGTCGTAGCATTCGGAGCACCATAAAAACAAGCAAAAAAACAAGAGACAAGAAAAAATAAATACGTTTGAGATTAGTCAGGAGTATCGTTGCCTGGAATAGGTTTATATGAAGAAGGTGGTGATAGGTGGGGTTGCAACAAAGCGCAAGTGTTTTTTCAGATATCAGAAAAAGCCTATAAACATTGGCCGTAAATAGATATCATCATCGGGGTTTCAAAAAGGGATTGGTAACAACAACCAACAAGTGGATGTGCGTACGCACATATTGTTTTGTTATCAGGTCCTGTAACCGAGAAAAATTATAGACCTAAGCGAGTAAGCGACGGTCTATATTTACAGGCTATCAGAAAACCGTTCAAAATAAAATCATGAAATATGTAAATCAAACGTTCTTGTTATGTTACAAATAAAAAATATTTATTCTCCTACGAAATAAATAAAGTGTTAACCTTCTATAATTTTTACAAAACGTTCTCTTTTAACAAATAAATAAAATAAATAAATAAAACCTTTACCAGATTTGTATTAAAAAGGCTGGTGGCAGCAAAAAATTCACCTTTGTGAACGTTTATTCAATATATGACAAAAAAAATCATTTTCACCTTTCAAGTCCTATTCATCAGTATCATTAAAGCTTTATTGATACACTTTTTTTAATTCACAAATGAGTATAGTATATGTAAATCCTGTATCACGAATAACAACAACAACAATAACAAATTCATAGGTATATAATCTAGTAAAAGACGGTACCTAACTCGATATTACACGGACTAATTGTATAATAAATAAACATAAAAATCTAACAGCACAAATCAGATTTTGTAACTATTGGTTAAAACCCATAAATGCTAAAACCTGTGTTTCTTATAATAAAAACGTATGCGTAGAAAATATATATCAGCAAGTCAAGATACTTCTGGGGATGGAATACTTTCAATACGCAGCACACTATTTCAATAACCCTTATTAGCTGGAAGAACAAAGTGCTCTGTATTACCCCTTTGCTTTTCAGCTGAGCTGTTGTAACATACCTTAATGCAATTTAAAGTAAAATACCCGAGACCAGCCCCAACTGGCGGATCAGAACAACATAGAGCCTGTTATATGGAAGCGAGCTGGCTAGCTTACAGGGTTGGTTATAGTTGCGTGTTTGTATAGAATTTTTTCCAGCCCATTTTGCAGGGACGACTTGATTGGACAATGTAGTATATTCCCGTATGAATAAAATATACATTCCATGTTTTTTAAAAATAATATGAGAAAATTTCATATCGGTAAGCGGGATATCGCCTATCCAAAGCGAGATCTCCGGCTTGCTTCCTAATATAAACAGAAATATTTTAAACAAAGAATTTTATTGTGAAGCGAGATCTCAGCTAGGTGGGTCAGCCCGGTAAGCGGGCCAGCTCGCCTCCATATAAATGCTCGCCTCCAATTATAAATATAAATGATACACACTTTTTTATAAGCAACAAGTTTATAAAAAAAGATACAGATACTCCTAAAATGTTATTTTAAGCAACACTTACGTGAGCTGATGATATTTTTCAAAATCCGGTTTAAAGTAAAGCAACCTCGAAATTGAAAAGCTGCTTGTAAAAAAATCTGTAATCATATCAACAAAATAAAATTAGTGTTCTCTTAAACCAATGATACAAAACAAAACTAAATCTAACTAAATCTAACGAAATATGAGAATGTCCTTGGATAATTCCAAACAAAATTGCCTGAAGAATATAATTTCATAGAATGCCCCTATAAACTGGGTGGAAATTAAACGAACATATTGTATTAAACAAACAAAAAATTAATGCCTTAAGGCGATTGATTTTAACGGGGATTAATTTTTGCGAATTTTAAGCAATTTTAAGCAATTTTGCAACAATAAGTCCACGCAAAAATAAATCCACGCAAAAATTAAGAAAAAATATTTACTGATAATTTTCTTATTTATTTTTCACTTTTAACTATGGAAAGAGACGTAAAACGTAAAAAAAGAGAATAAATGTGTATGTTCGCAAAAATAAATCCACGCATTTTATCTAAAAATCTCCCATTCACAAAACTAAATCTACGCTAAATCCACCGAAAATCGGACTCGCAAAAAAATCTACGCAAAAATTTATCACCTTAAGGTAAATCAGGATTAAATTTTACTACTGTTACAAATAGTAAAATCAACCAATCAGGACCAAAATAGAATTTCATATTTCTGTAAAGCACAAAATATTTACCATGCGTACTCCCTGTCATGGGACTTTTCATACAACTTTTCCCTGTATTTTCCAGGTTTTCCCTTGATTGTACAAAAAGAGTAATTTTTCCAGTTTTCCAGGGCCACTCTAAATCCTGTAGTACAGGGCAAATTGTATTAATTTCCGTGTTTATTTTTTAGCATTGGACATTTTTGTACTCTGGTCTGTAAAATTTACATGGAGCCAATAAATTGCAACTCTATCTCATGTTAATCACTTAGGTTTAAACTTTCTAAAAATCGGAAGATGTTGCTGCTAACAAAAAATAAACACACGGAATTAGTAATATGTGACATTTCGCCCTTTACTACTGTTTTAAATGGTTAAGCACCCTAAATGTTGGGGCGATTATTGTTATAGCGGAGTTGAAAAAATAGGTGGTAATCCTTGAATATTAAGGGTCACTTCCGGTACTAAAATAACATCGTTAGCCGGTGGTTCCTCTGTCATAGTACAGGCATCATTCTGTACAGGCATCTCATCGGTCATAGTTGAGACGTCTTTCGTGGGGAGTTCACTATCTTTAATTGGAGAATTCAAAAAATCATCACAACCCATTTCCATGTCCCTCATCGTAAACTTTTCTAGCTCAGCATTGCTACAATCAAAAGGTAGTCTCCCTTCCTGCCTGGTTTGGATGAAATCAATTAGGTCGTTGCATAATGCAGCATTATTGATGGCAACACAATAAGGCGGAACTTGTGAAAAGCATTCAACAAGCAGGTTGTCGACGGCGTGCGGAAATCGCATATTTCTCTCCAACAGTTTTCTTTTGGTTATTTCTGCCAGTTCATCCGGTCGAAAGTTTTCAAAGCGTAACTTAGTTTTAATTCTACGGGGCAATCCAGGATTAACTTTTAAAAACTCGTCCATCTCATTTTCATAGCCAGCAAAAATGAAAATAGGATTTTGGATATCCTTGTTGACATTGGGGTTCATTCTAGCCATTATGGTCTCTAACGCTTCTTTTCCGTAGTCTCTTTCAGAAGAGGAACAAAGACGGTACGCTTCATCCAGAAAAAACAAACCTCCTTCCGCTCGTTTAAGTGCTTTTTCTGTCTTTTGGGCAGTACCACCAATATGCTCTGCCACCAAATCCGATCTCTGCACTTCTATAACCTTCTCATGCTGAATAATGCCTAGATCTTTGAAGACACCTAACACAAGAAATTATCAATACATGATACGTTGTAAATGTTGATTTTCGGTTAGTAAACTTTACAGTAAAACTATAGTACTCTCGATAAGGGAAACCCCCAAATACGGGGACTAAAATTCATATTCTCAAAATTGCATACCTCGTAGAAACCAAAATACTATGCTTTAATGGTACTTCGGATAAAAGTGGTCGTTTTTCGTGGGCAAATCAAAACTCTTAAAATCTCCCGAAAAATAAGTTTGAAATGGTGTTAAATACATAAGATTGTTATCTTGTCTCATATTTTATGAGTTCTAAATAGATTTTTTTTTTTTAAAGTAGTCGCTCATGACAAGGTCATAAGACCACTACAAGGTAAAGAATTTCCCTTCACTCGACAACTATAATTTATACAGGCTAGTCTGGCTATTGAAAATAAAGTTGCTAACAGTAAGAACCGTTGTTACTGAATATCTAAGAGCAGTTTAAATAAATACAATACTAAATGTTTGCCTGTATCGAAAATATTGAGTTTGGTAGCGTAAAGATTCTGCAAGGTCGGTTTTAACGCTAACCTCGAGCAATAACTTGCTGTACAGACCAACTTAACAGTTAGTACAGACCAACTACCAGCTATTATTCTGTGGGCAATACCTAGATTTCACACAAATGGAAATAGAAGTAAATACCTGCCATACACCTAGCAGCCATCGTCTTGCCAGTACCAGGGTTTCCTGAAAATATCATGTGTAAACTGGACACGTCATTTTTATTGTAAATGCCTCTTCGTTTGTTGAACACTGCTCTACGTGCTAAAGTTTGGATTTTATACTTTAACTTTTCCTGGCCGAATAGACCAACCAGTCTTCTTTTGACTTGTTGATCTTTTGTGTTGGCTTCTGAAAAATAAAGTAAAATTATTGTTATATCATTATTAAAAAGGTATTTCTGCAATTATTGTGATGATCTTAAAAAATTTCGATGGAGGTGAGGAAAAAGGATGGAGTTTATGGGGGTGGTTGGGTAACTTTTATACATTTTATACGTACCTTGAACAGGACCACTGTGATCATCAAGAACCTAAAATTGTGAATGAAAATGTTTTTGAAGACATTTTTAAAACAGAACTGACAACTCCAGTATTTATTTGTGCGATTAAATCGAGTGACAAATGTTTCACACACAGTCTGCATGCGCACAAAATGATTCCTTATGATTTTTATCAAACAGCTATGTGTATGCATTTGAACCAGATGTTGATATACTGGCTTTTTTACTTTCTTCAGATAAAAAAAATTCACTCAGCATATACTTACAACCATCACAAGCTTTATAGTATAGAAGGAAGGTTTTATTAAAACAACAACAACTAATAGGAAAATTAGGAAGCAAGGTGCATATTAGGATGCATATTCCAGCACAGGCATTTATTCAGTTACATGATTATAACACTAAAACGAAAATATACTCACAATAATGGGTCCAATAGTGGAAACTTTCCTTTCCTGCAATCTAAAAATAAACTTTATGTAGTTAAGGAAGGTTTGAGAGTAAGTACAAGGAATGGACACATGCCGAAATGACATTGCAGTATACATATTGTACAACTAAATTTTTAAACATGTTTTTTGATCGATTTTTTTTAATCAGTTATGATGCCATAGTGGATGGTTTGAGGATGGATTTTGGACCAAAAATATACTAAAACGGGGGGGCTAAGCACAGCAACTTTCTTAACCTTCGATCCAAGCCAATTATGGTAGTATTGCAAGTATTATATTCAAAACCAGCTATATTCCAAACTCGCCCTGGTATTTGATATATTTAAAATTGCAGATTCGGCATCTTTATGCAAATTTTGATGACGTCATCGGTATAAAAATGCTGATTCTGCCAAATTGAGAGCTAGGTTTTAGCTACGTACAATCAATTATTATCGTTATAATTGGCATTAGTTGGTCAAGGAAGTTTCAGTACAAAGCCCCGTCCATTTTCCTTCATTTCTGGTCAAAAACCTACTATGACGTCATAATTGACAAAAAACAAACCTAATCGTTGATTAAACATTCATTTATACGTACATATATATATATATGCATATAAAACTTATTTGTGTGCTTAAATTACCCCATTTGTTGAAATTTGAACTCCTTTTTTGTACGAGAAAAAAAACCCTCCCTTAACATCAACGAGAAAGAAACTTTATAGGATTGTATATTTATGAAAACATACATATAAAAGCTTTGCAAGGTACAATGCAAGATTACAGGGGCACCACTGACTTTATAGAGATTGACAAATTCATTTATTATCATTGGAAACAAAAACATTTCCACTTAACTGGTTTAAAATAAATATTTTTCAATTTTCAAGATTAGCTTTCAGTTTACAATACATATTATAAGCAGCATTATCTTCAGTCTGACTACTTACAGGACGACTACATTTTCTTTGTGTAATAAGTAATACACATGTAATTATTTACATACTCTCAAGCAAGATCGTGTATACTTTTTTGCTCAAATTTTGTGGGTTTTCGCTATTTCACCATTTGAGTTGACTAATAACACCCAAATTAAAGGGTACATTAAATTTTATAAGAAAAGACTGGAATACACAATAATTAAACCAATAACAATAGCGTGGCAGTTATAATATAAAATCTTCGAATCTCCAATCTTCGTGCAGGAAAATTAACAGGTGCACAGAAAATAAAATTTAACTCAATGCGCATAAAATTGGAGATGTGAACAAAGGGATTGCAAAAATCAAGGTACCTTTGCATCAAGAATTCACCACGTGCCTTTAGGTCATCTGTTTCCATTTTCTCGAATATATTTTCCATAGTATATACAACCATATCTACAATGTATATAAATATATATGAATTGCTGCTCTTTTATGTGAAATTTGATATTTGTGCAAGGAACTATTGGATAGTTTATTATTGAAATATTTTCTACTTGAAATTCTGTCAAAACAACATCTCGGTTAATTGAGTTTCTTGTTTCAGAATGATTTTCAACATCTTTTTTTAAGTTCGATTATTAAATATATCACGTGACATTTATTTATTGTGGATAAGATACATCACATTGACAAAGTCAATGGAGATAAAGACTCCTCAGATCTCATTCTTCTTTGTTTATGTATTTATTTATTTTATCAGCATTTTTAAAATTTAAAATTAGTCTTGTTTCGACATATTACAACAGTGTATTTTTTAAATAGTAACACAATTGTTTGTCTTTACCTTTGTCAAAGAAATGAATTGGAATTTAAAGGTACAAATACATTACAAATGTTGTGAGATACATTCGCCATTATTTGATATGGGTAAAAATTAATTAAAACAAAAAGTTTAATATAGCAGAAGCTTTTCACTTAAAATAAGCATCGTCAGTGCTGTATGATGATAAAATACATTACAAATGCTCTCTCCCTTTTTCTGTTTTCTTGTTTATTGGTGAAATCTTTTTTCTTCTTAAAATGTTATGAAAAAACTAACCTAATTTAGCATCAGGCAAATTGTAAATGCAATTCAAGATTTCATCAGTCATTTCTGCAGAGTACATGACTCCCTTAGCACAAATATTCCTAATAAATAAAAAATTTATATATATAAACACGCTAACGAACTAACTACTCTGATGAGTGCCGTATTTACTCTATTTAACTGAGAGGGTGTTAAATAGAGAGGGATGTTTATACTGTAAGAGAGTTAATTAATTGCATACAAAGGGGCGTTTAAAAAGAAGTGGGTGTAAAATAGTGTAAATACAGTAAGGGACTGTCCACAGAATTCGTATCGAAATTAGTATCAATTTTCATACAAAAGTAGTGTTTTTGTGCTTACTTAGTAAGCACAAAAACACTTCTTCTGCGATGAAAATGGTTCGTAAAACTATTAAGTGTATTAATTAGTCAATCAGCAAATACAGCACTTTTTGTGATTTACAAATGGATAGAAAGATTTACCATTTATTTGTATTCTTGCAGTTCACTAACAAGTACGTGGACATCTCTGTTCGAATTACCAACATACCAATAATGTACTCACTTCTATTTGTGCTCCTCGAATCTTCCAGTATTTTGACTGAAATTTTCTCGGACAGTTCTAAAAATCTTTCCTACAACAACAAAACAAATTACATATATTAATTTCATGCCCTTTTCATGCCTGGTGCCTTGCAATCTACCCAGACCCCAGGCAATACTTAGCGATACAAGTAACCAAACAGTTAGTATTGTATATCATATAAAAAGATAACCAATAAAATTTCTTGTCAGTTCTATTAATTAACACGATGTGAATTTGACCTCCCTTACATTAAATTACATTACAAATAAAACAATTGCATGTTAAAAATGTTAATGGGGCCTTTCACAATTTTATAATATTCAGTCTTTCCAAGGCCGAATCCACTCTAAGAAGAAAGGCAACTACACCAGATTTAACTGCTAGTCTCCGACAGCCCTCAACAAGACCTTATGGCCCCTGAAACATAGCATAACATACACAGGGAAATAGGCTGGTGGGAACCTCTTGTTTCTGGAGTAAACTATCTCCTAGCTAATAAGTTCAAATAAAAAAGGAGATAGTTATGAAAACAGGAAATCTTAGCAAGTTATGGTGAATGGAAAGTCAATATTTTTGGGCACTGCCAGTGTCTTTACACTCCTGATATTCCTGAAGTAATTCCAGTATGTTATAATCACAACATTAGTATTATACTGCAAACACAAAATAAATGAAAATACCTTATTAAACTTCCAATGAAGGCACAACATCAAAACTGGTGGGCATTTTTGAAAATATTGTCTCCTCCAAATTTCACCTATTGAAAATAATTTGGTTTAGATATATGTCTACATTCAGTTAATAACATCAGTTGTACCTGTCTAATTTGATCATAGCCAGAATAATGGTCTTAATACTTTATAATGAACATAACTCCAAGAACATGATACCCATGCATTTTCTTGGTCTGTGATTTCTAAGGTGTCGGAATTGTCCCGTAAGAGAAAAATTCTTGAAGCCTATTACATCATGCAATTAAAGCCTGGTATGACCAACTTGATATCAGAAAATTATCTCTGTTTAGAAATGGCATTACTTGAATTAATTCAAGTAAATTAAAACTTTTAAACGTCGCTTAGGGATATCTGAAAGTTGTTTATTTTGTACGTTACAGATTTAGTTTATTCATAACCTGAAGATGAATCTATACATACGAAAACGTTAGTTTTATAAATCATATAAAATTGTGCTTATATTATTATTATAATAATATAAGTAAAATTTAATAAAAAATATAATATTGTTTAATGTGACTTATTTTGTTTATACTTTATAATGATGAACTCATTTTCATAGCAAAAGTCTCTGAGAAAATCTCATCTCAGCCAAAATATCCTCAATCGTATGACAGCGATCAATACAATCGACATTGATTAATGCAACATCTAACAAATTAAAATTGCAATAGTATTAATAACTGTTGCCAACAACTATTTAACCCGTAAGAAACATTGGGACCTTGCGAAATATAAATACGCATAAACATTTTCAATTCCTTTAGTATTGTGAACATTTAGATACACGTAGAAAAGTATCCTATATATATCCTATATATATCCTGGAACTATTACAGGGCGTTTAATATGACTATAAACAAGTAACCAGCTGTTATCTGCATCGTTGTCTGAAAATGAATTTGCAAAACAATCGGATTTCACTGATGAACATATCAGTTTTACACTTCTTCGCAGGCACTTGCCTGCTCTTTTTAAGCTTCTAGATCCGGCTGTGCTTAGGAGAATGCTGTTTTGATTTTAATTTATATATACAGTGGCAGATTCAAAGCAAACCCTTTTGCATAGTCCAAGCACTAAGATAGAGACTAAAAGTTATTGTTTTTAATGGTTAATGTTTTTTAGACTTTAAAAGCGGCTAACAATCAATTGTTAAACTATTAAAAAGTAAGGACTTCTGTTTTCATTTTTATTGCTTTGACTAAGAGTCCTGGGTCCGCTTGATATATGATTTAAATCAAAGAAATTAAAATTTGTTTTAGGGAAACGAAGTTATAGTTATAGTTAGGTAGAGCATTCCTAGGGAGATTCTTTACTTTTGCATTTTTTTAAATTAGGACTAGAGCATTTTAGTATGCTTTCTTTACCCTAACAATAATAGACTCGTTATAAAGTGTTAAAAAGGTCTAGAAACGAATTTTCATACCCCCTTAATTGGTCTAACCGAGAAAAATAATTCCCACTGAGAAGGCTTACAGTGTCCTCCCAGACCCCCTAGTAAATGTTTTTTCCTTGCTCTGCTCGGAAATTTTTGCGAACCGACTTTTCATTTCTAATTCGAACCCTGTGCCATATAAAACAGCTCCACTAATCTTGTCTGATTTAGACCTCCTGAGTTCAGTCTAGTACATTTATAGTACTGAACATCAATCAGCAATCGCAGGAGTGTTTTTAAAGTAGTTTCAAACTCATAGCACTTAGTGTGCTTAGTAGCATATAAAACCTCAAACGTGGAGCCTAGAAATCCAGAATAAATTTAGAATAACAATGCAGTCTGTTTGGCAGCAGAAAATATTAACTTTAGCGTGCATTGTGCATTAAAATTGTTAAAACATTTCATACCATGCTGTTCTTGACATTCATTGAAATTTTCACTATAGTATTCAATATTTAGAATATTTGTAAATGTTTTTTTGAAGAAGTTTTCATTCCAAAGCTAAAATATAAAAATTTATTACAGTGTTATTGATAACCTGATAATAAGCAACCCTGTATAAAAAAAATTAGACTCAAGGGTGGGGGGAGGGTGGTGGGGGTATATATTGTCATAACATATGAAAAACATACATGCACAACTACATCATTTTAATCGCAATTCTTGAAAGATTTATTGGGCCCCAAATATCCCCCCCCCCCCCCCCTAAAAGTTGCGCTCCATATTTTGCTCACACTTAATAACACTTAGATGTACATCAGCTCTTGCACCAAATTCCAAAAAAGGATCATTCCTGTAAGTAAATTTACAAAAGTTTGATGTCTCATTAAATTTCAGCTTTATTTAAAGATTGTTAATTTTCTTCGTAGTTACAAAAGCTAATGAAAACAAAACTACAATAAATAGGATTTAAAAG
>JAUCNQ010114579.1:0-11287 GCA_032352715.1 Bougainvillia muscus | reverse complement strand
AATAGTTCTAAAGATATACAGAATAATCTAACCGTGGGCCAAATTGACCCCTCCCCCATCCATACAAAGGCCAAAAATCCCAGGTCTAATAGGGTTAAAGATTAATTTACAAACCAAGGTTATGGATGGCCCCTAGTCGATAGGTCTGACAAGCTATTTGAATCTCAGACGAAGACTAAAATACTACGCAGGTGCCTGCGTAGTTTTAAAGAAATTTTAAAGAAATTTTAGTAGTTTTACACCTTTTAGCAGGTGTTTGCCTACTCTTGGATTCAGCTAAGACGATATCGCTACGATATGACTTTGTTTCAAGTAAATGTCGGAAACTTCAAATGAAAATTATAAAAAAACAAACACGCATACAAAATGCATACTTTCATGTATTATGGATCTTGTAAGATTGCAATCTGTGGGAGGTCAACCCATCACTATCGACATTTAATTTTTTATTTCTGAATAGCTTTCCGTATTGTCTTAAAAGACCTTAAAAATTAATGACTTTAGGTCTCTATTGTACTATTGTGACTAAATAAACGTCTCAAACACTCGCATTTTATATGCGCTTCATTCCTGTCAATTTTCATCTCACATGAAGTGTTATTGTGCATACTTCGAAGATATTTTCAAAACGATTGTCAACAAACACATTCCTGTAAAGACCAAAGTAGTTCGCAACAATGAAGCGCCTTTCATAAATAAACGCCTACGAAAAGAAATAATGATCAGAACAAGGAGAAAACAAGTTTATAATATTAGCCCTACCCTCGAATATTGGAATTCATTTCGTATTCAACGAAACAAGTGTGTTAGATTATTTCGTGAGTCCAAAAAATTCTTTTTTTCATCGTTAAAATTAAACGGCATATCTGACAACAAAGAGTTTTGGAAAAACATGCGAACTATTTTCACAGAAAAGGGCATAACTGAAAAATTAACCAAGGTAGTAGAAAATAATGAAATTATTAGTGGTAAATCCGACGTATCAAATGTCATGAATAATTTGTTTGTAGACATTACCAACTTTCTCATCATAAAACAAATTCATACGGACTCTGTAACCGGCGACACAGATGATGCTATTGAGAAAATCAAAAAAAAACTTAAAAACCAACCTAGCGTCAACAAAAACAGAGAAACATGTCCAGTTGAACAGAAAATGAGCTTCAAACATATTAATGTGGACGAAATGAAATCTTATCGCTCCAAACTAAATGTTCGAAAGTCAACACCTACAGAAGACATTCCCACGAAGATTTTGAAAGAATATGTCAATGACTATGCGCATACTATCACAGATATTTATAATTGTTCGTCTGATAACAGTACCTTTTCTATGAGCTTAAAAAGACTGATGTCGCTGCCTTACATAAGAAAGGATCAAAAACCACAAAAGAAACTATCGACCTATCAGTAAACTGCCAAATATGTCGAAAGTTTTTGAGAGGATAATGTATGACCAAATAAATGGCTTCATGAAGGATAAGCTTAGCCCTTTGTTGTCAGGCTTTCGTAAAGGTTATAGCTCACAGCATGCCTTGCTTCACATCATCGAGGCCTGGCATAAACATCTGGATTTGTCAATGGCATTTGATTCGATCAATCACGAATTATTGATTGCCAAATTAGATGCCTATGGCTTCTCTAGCTCTGCTTTAAGTTTGATACACAATTATCTCACTAATAGAGTGCAACGTGTAGAAGTAGATCAAGTTTTTAGTTCATGGAAAAACGTTGATATAGGTGACCCACAAGGGTCCATTCTTGGACCTCTATTTTTTAACATTACATCAATGACTTATTTTTTTGACATTATTGACTCTGGTGTGAAGATCTGCAACTACTCTGATGATAATACGCTCTACGGTACAGATGTCTCTCTGCCTCTCCTACTTACATGTATTGAAAGTGTTATGGCTTCTGTCTCTTCTTGGTTTCACTAAATAGTTTGCAACTAAATGCCGACAAGTGTAAGCTGATCATTTTTGGAAAAAGGGCAAAGACCCGGTCATTGTGATGGTAAATAGCCTAAATATTTTTGAATCATCTGTTGTGAAGCTCCTTGGCATTTCAATTGACAATAAACTATCGTTTCTCGGACATGTAAACTCTCTATGTGAGACGGTTATTTCGAAATTGAATGATCTGAGTAGAATAATTTATTATCTCGATAGTGATAAGAGACATTTGATTTTAAATAGTTTTATTCGAAGTGAATTTAATTATTGCCCTCTTATATAGGCTTTTAGTAATCGAAAATGTTTGAGGAAAATTGAACAAGTTCATAACAGGGCTCTACAATTGGCCAATGTTCCTGACATAATGGCGAAAGGTACGGAACCTTCCTTTTCCGCCCACAGTTTTTTTGCGAAATCTTGTTGAAAGGGATTTTTAAAACCTTGTCTGGCTTCAATCCGTCTGATATGAATGAGACATTTTTAGTGAAAGCACGCCCTTATGAGCTGGGAAATTTCTGCTCACTTTCACGGTACCGTTCTTTTACTGTAAAACATGGTCTGGATACTGTGTCATGTATTGGTGGTCAGCTCTGGGGATCCCTTCCTGATTCTGTTAAGTCAGCAAGTTCACTGGGAACATTTATTCAAGGTGTTGGATTTATAACATATAAGTATCTGTTTTTTTATAATTTTAATTATTTCATGTTTTAGAATAGTGGATTTTAATTATTCCTAATGGCCTAACCGCTCCCTCCTTCAACATCTTCTGGATCCCACACATCTTCCACTGGATGATGGGAGAGAGACGGTCCTGTTTGTTTTTACCTTTTAATATTTGCTATCGACTTTAAATAAATTTCAAATAAATAAAATAAAATAACTAAAAATAAACACTTCATCTGAGGTGAAAACGAAGCGATTTGAATTTAAGCAAATTTTTGAGATGAACCCTAAGTAAAAACATGTTTTAAATCCATCTCTGCTCAAAGCAAAATGATGTTTAAATTAATTTAAAACTTTCCTTGAAAAACTTCATATTTCAAGAAAATATGACAGTTTATAGGTCTAACCGTAAAAGTGGTTAGAAGGGGATTAGTTAACCTTTTAAGGGGAAACTACTTTATGTAAGTTATAAGACAGGAACACAAGGGTTTAGCCGTTAACACTACAGTGGCAGATCCTGCACTAGTCAGGGCAACACGAAGAAGAGCTAAAAGTTATTTTTCTTAATAGCTTTCTGTATGATGGTGGGTCTTAAGAGACCCATAATCATACTGAAAGCTATCAGAATTAATGACTTTGAGCATGCTTTGAATTGTCATTTCATTGCTGTGACTAGGTAAAAGCATGTTCTGAATCCGCCTCTGCATGAGGCTTTAAGCATAGCAATACAAGGAAAAGGTAAAAAAAGTTCAAGAGAAAAGGAAATGATTGTTAAATAAACTAATTCGAGCAAAAAGTTTGATTATTATAAGGATAACCAGCAGTTATCGGTTGTTGAAATTATTGTTCTGTTTTAAAATATGTTTTGTTCATAACTACGACAAATAACAAAGAAATGTGTGACGTGATATAAAATCGTAACAGTAAGGTCAGGAGTTACTTCTTACTAAATCAAGTATCATTAAATATACCAATTATAAGTTGTTGCGATGTTGTTTCTGTGGAATGATATATACACAGAACAAATATAAAAAGACCTACGTTTCAAGTCACTTCTGGCCAACAGACTGGTAAAGGTTTTTTATAAGATTTGTGCAATAAAATACGCAATTTTTTAAAACTAATTATATGGTGGATTTAATTTTGCTTGCACGCTCCAATACATACATATATGGGCGATTTATCTGACATTCTGAAATCTGAAATACCCCGTTACATCTGAAATACCCCTGCTAAAATCTGAAATACCCCTGCTAAAATCTTACTCTGCTGTGTTTCCATCAATTCTCTATGAAAACAATGTTTGCAAAAATAATTCTTTGAAAGAAGAAAATAATTAATTGTTTAAACAAGCAAACGTTTTAAACCAATCAAATTTATAGTTACAAACAAATAATTCTAAGGTTCCATTTACATTTGCAATGCTCATATTAACGAAATAGGAGAAAGGAAGTGAAACGGAAAGAAGTAGCAGAACTGTTTGTCTATATTCCATATAATTAACTAGGAATAGCATGACTTTGTCAGCCAATTTTGGATAGATAGCCCACGTTTCGTTTCAAAGTTTTTCAAATAGCCCTCACTACGTGCGGGCTATTTTGAAAAACTTGGAAACGGAATCTTGGGCTATTTATCCCAAATTTCCATCCAAGTCATGCTATTACTAATACAAATTACATGGTGAATTTCATAACATGTAATTTTCCTGGTCTACCTAGAGTAATCTTGTCCACAATGAGGTAAAATTATCACATGGCATTGTTAATAAAGTTCAATAAAAATTACGGAACAAAGGTAGTCAATTTGAAACGACCGAGAAGTTCAAAGTGCAAGCTTTGGTGTCTGTAATTAATATATTCAGATTCAGAACACGTCTAGTAAAAGCAACAAAATGGAGAACAGAAACGATTGATTTTTTTATTATTTAATAAATGGATGCCAGTCTTTTAAAAGGCTGTGCAGCCCTAGTCAGAACAGTAAGATGAAGAACTAAACATTTTAATTCTTAATAGCTTTTGCATGATAATGGGTCTTTAAAGACCCATTATCATACAATAGCAATTAAAAATTAATGAGTTTGAGCACGCTTTTAATCTCCCTTCTATTGCTTTGACTAAGGAAAAGCATGTTCTGAGTCCGCCTATGAACGACCACTACTTAACTATTATTAAAAATGTAAATTTTATTTTCCATCTCAGAGCTCGGACTAGGTCTAACTACGTCGCTGATTCAACTTATTGGATCCAGAAAAGACAACGTAAATTAAAGATAATACATATCTCTAGGGAAAATTAGTAGATTCGAAAGGAAGATAAAAACAATAGTGCCTGTTGCTCTCCATCTCACAAAAAATTTAAAGTACACTGTCCGGATCCGGATCTGCGTTTTTTTTTTGTATGTATCACATTGTTGAAAGTATTTATTACACTGTTTCTAATTTCTGATAACTCTGTTTTAAACTGTTGATGTAATTTTGCATAAATCCATGGATTGCAGCAGCTATTACTTATTTGAAGTAGTTTTAGCAAACCATTTAAAGATCGAGTTGTTTTATTTGCTGTTAAGCCTGGTGACAATGTAAAGCAAAGATAAAATATATCCTTTGGGAAAACAAGAAGAATAAAAACAATAGCGATTATAACTAACATTTGAAATGTTTCTTTTCTATTTGTTAGACTCTGTTCTCTTAACATTTCTATACTGTCTTTATTATACAGCGCTTTGTATATAAAAAAATTTGAAATTACCAGAACAATAATAAACAATATATCTTTGGATAACATTATAACAGACTCAACCTGAATATATTCGCTAGTTAATTCTGGGTTACAAGAGATGTACTCTGTTTGACATGTCATATTGCAGAATTTACTGAAAAACGATGTGCTTGTTAAGTTCTTTGTAACCAATGAAAAGTTCGTTCTTTCCATTGTGTATAAGCTTTCTAAAGAATCTAATTGGTTGAATATATGTTTACACGAGGTATGTAATGTAAATATATCGTTAAAAACATCATCTGTTGTATTATAAAAGCTTGAAGTATTTAAACATGAAATTGACACCAAACTTGATTCGTTAATTTTAGAAAAGACAGCATAAGGTACCTCACATAATATTGACACAACAACGATCAAAATAATTGCCTTTGTTACTTTCCGTTTTGTAAATGTATGTTTCAATGGTCGACAAATTACAAGACAGCGTTCTACAGTTATCAAAATAATCATACCAAGTGAAATAGTCACAGTTATGGGTAAAATGGAGGGTAGAATCTTACATCCTGCTGTTCCAAAATCCCATCTGTTAAAATCGGTACTTGTCCAATAAATATATAATATTGGGTTTACAAAACTTGATATTAAATCCATTATAGCCAAACATGTGATCAGGTATTCCATTGTAGAAACATTGCTTTTGTTGGACTGAAATATATAGATCACTAAAGCGTTACCAGTGACACCAGTAATAATGATGATAGTAAAAGCCATTATGAAAAATATTTCAAGTATCGATGCCATCTTTAAGACCTTCTGATGTTTCTAAAATAAAATAAATCGGTTGATGGAGAAGTTGCGGATCCAGCCCTAGTCAGAGCAACACGAGGAAGAGCTAAAAGTTTTAATTCTTAATAGCCTTCTGTATGAGGCCCATCTTCATACAGAAAGCTATTAAAATTAATCACTTTGAGCATGCTTTGAATCTCCATAACAGTGCTTTGCCTAGGCAACTCGCTTTAACTTCACTCAAATCAATAAAAGTAAGCAACATATAAAATGTAACAAGTGCAAGTTCCCCGAGTTAAAAATCTTTAGGATGGAAATGAGGCTGAGTAGGACTAAATATGTAAATAAATATGTCGGCGGATGAGCAAGCACCCAACCATCCCTTTTTCTCAATGCCTGTGGAGATGTTGCTCATCGCTGAAGCTAGAATTGGGCATTCCTAGGTCTTGCAATACAAAAGAGCCAATTCTGAACGTTCAAAACATCCAGAAAAAAAATAGTAGCTGTGAAGAAAATTATTTGCAAATTGTGTAATCCCAGTGAAGAAAATTTTAGTTGATGAACAAATAGAGAAAAACCATTGGGTAAAATGATGACTGCAATAACGGGTTTTACCTACACAAAAATGAATTATTTTTATGAGGTGCAAGTATATTGACCGTATTTGAAGGGCGCTTAACAGTCATATCAAATATTGATGCAATTTATCAGCCACCAAACAGCTTCTTTATACTGTGATGGGCCTTATTACACCGGCCCCTCTATTGTCAGTCCTTATTTCATCATGACCTACCGACAATTTGGGACTCAAGTTAAGCGAAAAATCGGAAATGACAAGGATTTCCATGTATAATTACAATATCAATATTGTCTTTTCGTCTTTTTCTAAGCTTTTCGGGTTGATTTAACGTTTGGCAATTTTGAAATAAAAAGACATAAAAAATAAATTTTTCTTGTGAAAAATTGTTTTAAATATAACAGCGGTCTGGATCATCTTCCTTACAATATGTTGTCCTTATTATGCCGGTCATTTGTACCCTGGCCCTAATCACCCTAAATTAACGCCAATAAGGGCCGGCGTAATATAGTCCAAAAAGGTACTTCAAAATACATCCCCGTTTTATGTACAAATTTCATGTGCACGGAATTGAAATATTTCGATTCGCAACTTTACTTGACTCCAAAGAAGATGCTGAACAGGTAGAAAGTAATGCAATCTGAATTAAAAATCTTATGCCTAAAACCCTATTAAGCCTAGGAGGAGCACAATGTGCCCCACGAAATGATGACGTCATCAAAAGATTAATGACGTCAGCAACTTTATTTAAAGGGGAGCGGAGTTATAGAAAGGGGGGGGGGCACTCAAACTCCTAGGCATATTAGGGTTAAATGTACGATTTTAACCCATGACCAACTGAATCTGGATTATAACCGTTTTATTAATTTTTGTTTATAAAATCGTTAACCCTATTTGGACAGGGGGGGGGTACAAAGTACCCCAGTAGTGAACTTTTGCTTATAACTTTGTTCTATAGAATATTAAGGGGTACCCTTTGGTGACTTTAAACATTTATTTATTGGCAACACAATGAGACAAAAAAATCTCGAAATACTTGCGCTCTTTAGCGCGCAGACGCCCTCTGAAAATATTATCCCATCAAGTTTCCTCAAATAATTATTTTTAAACTCGTTTTTAATCGACCAATAAAGACTCAAGAAGATTATATTTGAAGGTATTACACCTATCTCATGGCAAACAATGATAATTTAACTGCTCAGTGCTTCTCTTTGCGCCATGGGCGTTATTTTCGGAAATCATCGAAATTCTGGGAGGAAACTCAAATTATGACGTCATAATTAAAACGACGACTTCAAATTGTCGGGCTTATGATGTTGTACCACAGTGCCAAGTTTTATGACGTAAGCATAACTCTAACACATATTCTGGAGGTGTGGTACTTTGTACCGCCCAACCCCCCCCCCCCCCCCCCTACGGACTTTTGAGACCAAAACAGCCGGGTCCAAATAGGGTTGAAGGATAGCATAAATTTCCATGTAGTGACAATCTTGCTAAGTGATAAGAAACCAATTTTCTGGCAATGCATACAAACTTCACGTTCGAGAATCGTGAGAGTGGAAAGAGAAAACTTCTACATGATTCTGTGCATTAAAATGAAACACAGTAGGCGACCGGAAATCGTGCATAACGCAAAGAAAGATAAACGAGTTTGAGTCGCTACCGTATCTAAGTAGAAGCATGTTCTGAATCTGCCTGATAGCTAAGTATATGTAGCCCACCATATAATATTTAATTACTTTGAATCACGAATTTACTTCTCTTGACCAGGTCAAGTATGTTCATTTTTATTTAGTTCGTATTCAGGAGTTTCTAATCATTTCTTCTTGCTATCATAAAGCAATAATACAAACTCATGTATACGATCCGAGGTTAAGAATTGTGCCATGGTATAGACTTTAACCAAAACGTATCCGGACCAGAAAACAATTTAAACATATAACATCTAAGCTTTAACATAGTCAACGAAATGAGATTGAGTCAGTAGAGAATATAGCATCAACATCACGATGGAGTACTAAAAATGTTAATTCTTTCGAATTTAAAAAAATTCACGACTTTGAGTGTCTATTTATTTTGCTGAGACTGAGTAAAAACAACAAATTCCTAATGAGCCTCTCGAGATGACTTAATATCATTAACTCTTTAACTAAGTGAGTGCCGAAGATGTTAGTGATTACCAATCATTGTTTGATTTCTGTTACAGAAGTAGCAGCAATCAAACAATGGTTAGTTATATACAGCGGCTTGCAGAACTGAATGAGTTAATGTACAGTGTCCAATGAAATGACATACATACGCTTAGTTAGAATTTATTTATAGAATACAATTAGTTTATTTATAGAATACAATTAGTTTGAAACGAAACGAGGGGTATTTATCCAAAATTGCCCGACAAAGTCATGCTATTCCTGGGTAATTATATGGAATATAGACAAACAGTTCTGCTACTTCCTTCCGTTTCCCTTCCTTCTCTTATTTCGTTTATCTAAACGTTGCAAATGTAAATTGGACCTTAGAATTATTTGTAATTTGTAACAATAAATTTGATTGGTTTAAAACGTTCGATTGTTTAAACAGTTAATTATTTTCTTCTTTCAAAGAATTATTTTTGCAAACATTGTTTTGAAATTACAATGTTTTCATAGAGAATTGATGGAAACACGGCGGGCATTTCGGATTTTAGCAGGAGTATTTCAGATTTAGCGGGGTATTTCGGATAAATCGCCCGTATATGTATTGCAGCGCGCAAGCAAAATGAAATCCCCCATATAATTATCATCATCATTATCATTATTATTATTAGTAGTAGTAAAATGAAATTAAAAGGATCCAAGGTTGTATTATGTTTTGCTATGAATAATACTACACAATCCTCCTAGATACTATGTTATGTTATCCATTAACGATTTTATCAAAACAACCTATAGCTAAATCTGTAGCTACTAAAGCTTTCTGCAGGTTGTATTTTAAAATCCATAAGATGAAACTTCATTTTTCATACATTGTAACTACAGGTTGTGCTATTAGATAACATTATTTTTCACCTAGCTTTCACGCCACGTACCAATTTCATCACAGAAGAAGTGTTTTTGAACACTCTTTCTGTATGAGAATTGATACGAATTTCCATACGAATTTTGTGGACCGTCCCTTAGCCAAAGCCGAAAATGTATGAGAATTATTACGAATTTCCATACGAATTTTGTGGACCGTCAAAGCCGAAAATCAGCAGCCGTTAACACTTTAATACCTAGTGTATTTAAAATGGTCACACATGCTTTAATACTCATGCAGAAATATGCTGCAAGATATTTAAAGCACGTATGTCTATTTTATAAGATACTAGGCGTTAAAGGGTTAAAAATATTAATTCTTTACTAAATGTTAACCACTGTGTGGCGTGTGGCGGATTCATAACATGTTTTTACTTAGTCACAACAGCAACTCAAAAGACCTTTCTTTACACGGAAAGCTTTCTTAAATTCTCTCTGTGAACCGAAACCTCCGATATAACAAACTCTCGGTTTTACCCACCAACTTATCTATCTCACAAGCACAAACATCTTCAATACAAGGAGCTTAAGCAAATCCAGTCGTATAGGGCAGGGGCAGGTGGAGGGGAGTGGGATACAGAAGTTGAATATCAAAACAAATGCATAATAAATTGAGGTTCTCCTTTAGGGTCTAAGACTCCGTCTCCAAAATTCGCATCATTCACCTCAGATGAAGTGTTATTGTGCATACTAAGTATGCACAATAACACTTCATTGGAGATGAAAATTGGCAGGAATGCTGCGGATTTCTGAAGCGAATTTTTGAGACGAACCCTAAGCATATAACTAGCAGAAATCGGATATAAAACTCTAGATTTCTGGAAGGCTTTTGATATAACCGCTAAGGGATAACAAAGAACTTACAAAAGCTGCTTTTCCTTCGAATAAACTTCAGTGGAAGATCCAGCTTAGTCACAACACATATGGGGATGAAAATGGAGTACTAGAATTTCTAACTTTTAATCTAATTTTTCACAGCTTGATGTATGGTGATGGTTCCCTAGATACCCTTCGCCATACATTAAGCTATTTAGAATTAATGCCTTTAAATCTTACTGTTACCTTGTGAATAAAAGTAAAAGCATTTTCTGAACTGCCTCTGAGAATGACTTTTTTATGTAATCAACAAGATACTTCACATTTTACCATAAAACTAAATAACAGTCAAAAAAAGTCAAAAAAAGTCTTTTATGAGTGTTTATAATAAATAAATTACTCAAAAAGCAAATAGACGTCATTCAAACTAAAATATTTTTCAATAAAATATGTTTGTTTTGATTGTTACCGGATTAACTGCACCAATAAAAGTCGTTCCGATTTCATCTCAGAAGAAGTGTCTTCTTATACAAATTTATATACAAATTTTATGGTGCCTCGCTAATTACTAGATTTTAGACTTGTAGTCCATCCCGGGAGGAATCGGGAACGAGATTTTAAATCCCGTACGGCAAAAATAAGAAAGCTCCGAAGGATGGACTTGGGAAATTCTAACAAAATCGAAAACGGCTTTAGCTGGAGCTCTCGGATAATGTA
>JAUCNQ010114578.1:0-19440 GCA_032352715.1 Bougainvillia muscus | reverse complement strand
GACATCTTTGTGGGTTCAATCCCCGCTACTGTCCGTAGCTCAAATTGGAGCTTTAAATAGAACCAGGACCCGATTAACAGGACCCACATTGAAAACAGTGTTTCAACACTGAAGTGGCTGTCCTGTATAAATAATCGTAAATAAATAAATAAATAAATAAATCACAATATTTTATTATCAAAGCTATCTTACTACGGAATCAGAGGATTGGCTGATAAATGGTTTAGATCATTTTTAACTGAGCGTTTCCAGCATGTTTCTGTAAATGGGAGTATTTTTGATAACAATCAAGTTATTTGTGGCGTACCACAGACCCTAGGACCGTTACTTTTTCAGTTATGTATTAATGAGCCTTACTTATGTTTTAAACAAGTGCAAACCATACTTTCTGCTGATGACACAAACATCGCTTATGCTTCTAAACATCTTTTAACTAATCAAAATGTTGTTTATGCCGAATTGAAGAACCTGGTACAGTGGTTGAGATCCAGTAGTTATCCTTAAATGAATCGAAAACTGAAATTATTTTCTTTAGACCACGGCAAAATCAAATTCATAAGTTACCTGTTAGCAAAATTAACCAACACAAACTTCCTTATTTTTCACATGTAACGTACGTAGGTATTCAAATTGATGATACTCTATCTTGAGATGTACATATTCGCAGTGTATGCACTAAGCTACATCAAACGAACGGAATTTTATATCAACTCCGCCATGTGACATCTTTTAATACTTGCTTCTCAAATTATTATGTTCTCTTTTATTCTCATTTAACTTGTGGATGGTCTATGACGTCAATGAAAAGAAATACAAAAAAATTATTCTGCACAAAAACGGTGTGTACGCATAATAACATTTTCGGATAAATTAAATAAGGTAAAATCCAATGTTTTCACAATTAAAACTTTTGATTACACTCTTGATTACACATTACACTTAGTTCTCATATTCATAATATCTTACCATAAGACTTGAGATTGCTGCTGCAAATGTGACTCATACATATACAACGCGGAAGTCAAATCGATTTTACCTTCCAAATATTCAATCAAATCAGAACGGCAAGATGTCTTTAACCCTACAAAGGCCCCCCCTCTGTAATTTCTTTGTTTATGGTCCGTTTGACCTGAAACTTACGCAGAATGTACATTGACCTTATCTGCAACTAATTCAATAAAAAAATGGCGGCACAGCCCAAAAAATGCTGACGTCAGCAGTTTTTCTGAGAGGTATCACGGAAATTTGGGGAAAAAGTTTTACAAAATCAGCTGGTTAATTGATAATTTTATTTCTGTCTAGTATCTTTCTTAGGTGGATTTTTATGATGCATCTATCAATAACTTACAATAATGAAGAATTTTTTAAAAAAAATATATTGCAAAATTGCTTGCGTCAGCAGTTTTTTTACAAAAAATGTAGAAATAAGTAAAAATATTCACTTCAACCACATGTCAGAAAGGTGACGTCACGTGACCATGTGACCTAATATGATTTTTTTTTTCAAAATGTTCCCAGATAAATTTTAGGAAAGGTCAAGAAGTTTCAGGTCTCTATCTAACATGGATTTTGAGATATTTAAGAAGGTTTGGCAGGGGGGCCTAGGAGCCCCCCCCCCAAGCATTAGTAGGGTTAAGTTATCAAGCATCTGAAAATTGGAATTATCTTTCATCTAACATCTCAGAAATTGACAGTGTAAACACAATTGGCTTGCTCAGAAGACAATTGTTAAGCTATTTCTTAAACAAATACACCTTTTAAACTACTTGCATCGCATATGTTTCAGTACTGCTAAAAAATCAATAAATGATTAATTACCCTATAATCACCACATAGAAATTTACATATTGTTCAAAAAGGTTTTTAAAGAATTACGTTATTTGTGAATGCTGAACTGTAATAGGTGGCTACCATTAGATTGCTTAGGCATTTTGGCCTGCCTCCTATGATTTTTCATTTAAGAGTTGCGCCGGGTTATTTCTTACAAACTGATGAACAGACTTGGCTCTACTAGTTAGGTAAAATTACTTTTAATTTAGATAATATGAAGTAGTTATGTTTGTAAGTTATTGTTCAATAAATAAAGCTTGTCAATCAATCAAATCAGTCCACTATATTTGTAACTGAAAACTACAAACGATGACATGACATTCAATAAGCACCTTGTTTACAATGGTCTTGAAATTGGAAAGTAGCAAGTCGGCTAGTGGCAATAACACAAGGTAGTGGTATGTTTTACTAGACACCAGTCACAAAAGGTCTAAATCATAAGGCATTCAGAGCAGTCTAGTGATTATGCAATATAACGCAACACACGAAAGTGATAGATTTTTAGACAAAACTCTACAATGAATGGCATAAACAATTGCAGATAAATAGTAGGCTACCAACGATGCAAACGCAACACAACACGCAGAAGTGATATCTTTCATTAACTCTCATCTACTTTTACATTGTAATTCCCACTAACAAATTGATTTGACTCATAACGAAATGACCATCAGGACATTTATTACTTGCACACAGCAGTGTATTGTTCTTGCAAGTCACTGATCCACTCTTGAACATATACAAAACAAAGAGAAGATTGCGATTGCAGTCCTTAAAAAACTTTGTAAACATGTGAAAAACGATATTAATAATGATTTAACTATGTTTTTGATTATACTAATTCTTGCCTTGTTGATTTCATGTATACTAACTTAATTATTGTTTAACTAAACCTAAAACATGGTAATTAGAAAGTAGTTAAACTGTACCTCTATATACTCAAATGTTGTTGGTATTTTTATTGACGATTTTATCGTGCTATTTCATTCTCTACGGAATAGGTTTCCATGGATGGTCACATTAAACATTATCCTAGCCATTGACATGGATTACATCAAGAAGCCTGCTTGAGTCGTCTCGATAGTATTTATGTTTAGCCTGGAATTTGGAATTCTTCAGGAAAATCTTCAATAAAGGTTTCCAAGTGTTCTGAAAGCATTTTTCGCTTTTAGATGATAGGTCTCGTATACATCTTGGATTTGTATTGAATAATCTTGGTCCAAGTTTCATGAAGGAATTAGAGCCTCTGAAATTTTTTCTTGTTTGTTGCGAGATTTAACACCAAAGGCGGATTCAGAACTTGAATTTACTTAGTTACAGCAGTAAAATGCAGACTCAAAGTCATTAATTCTTAGTTGCATGGGTCTCTAAAGGTCAAGCATCATACAGAAAGCTATTAAGAATTACAACTTTTAGTTCTTCATTGTTATGCTCCGACTAGGGCTAGATCCGACACTGCTAACTATATACTACTGTAGATATTGAGGACAACGTTTTCAATGATTTTGTAAATATTCTCTGAGTCTTTGAGATAATGTGCGAACTCTTTTTAACAAATCTTGTAAGGTAGTGTACTTCAGCAAAACTTGTTTGAATTATTTCTATCTATTGTATTTTACTAGCTTCAAGAGATTCCAGCGTTGTAATCATTTATCAAACTTTAGTAGTACAATGGTGATAGTATTAACTGGTAATGATCTTGTTAATAAATCTTGGCACTTAAATGAAACCTACAAACTAATTTATGTTTAAAATTTAAAAAATGTTCAATAGCCTTTTAAAGGAATACTAGAAGCCCCGTGGCTTTAAGAATTCCCACTTTTTGGCGAGTAGCAACCTATGCACAGCTCTAGTACCGATGCTCTCTAACAACGTTGTTACGAAGTCGAGACGCTGTTATACGTTGAAACATGGATTTTGGTGACCAAGTAGAATGACGACTTCGCGCTTCTACTCTCAGTACGAACATGAGTTCAATTACACACTTTTTTTTAAGAAGAATATAATTTATAAGCATATTGAGGCTCAAATCTGCTAAGATTTAAGAATTAATTAAGAATAATGCTCATGCTCAAACTTATTTCATGTCAAGTTTTTCGTTTTACTCTTAGAAAAAGATCTATGTATCTATCTATCTTACAAGTTCATAGTTATTGTGATGGCGTTGCGACCAGAAAAGTAAACATCTTTGACACTACAATCAATGTTCAACCGTTCAAATATTGTTTTGTTATATATACGTGATCTAAAAGAGAACCTGAGATGTGGGTGGGTTTGGAAACCACTTGTTCATAATCTGAAAATCCAGATAAATCCTGATTGTCGCTTGCCTGAATGGCGCTTATATTGAAGTCACCAAGGATAACATCAGGATTCTGACTTGGTACTAGGTATCGCAAAGCTTCAACAAATGCAGCTTTACTTATTGAATGTTTCCTGTACAGCAACAATATTTCAATTGGAATGGAATCAAACGTAGTTTTCAGAAAAGTAACGCCACTATATATTGAGATGTGAAACTCTCCTAACACATGCAAATAAGGTTTGTATAAGAAAGCTAAACTAGAGTATCTATCTTCGTTATTATTAAGGATAGAAGTAAATTGAGATAATTGGTGTAGTGACACATCTACACCAGAACTGATTTGCGTTTCTGTGAGGCATAACACAAACATTTTGTTAATCGAGGGCAAGTAGCGATATTACAAGCACGCTTTCGAATTGATGTTGTGTTAAGTAATATAACTGAAAAAGATTTGTTGTTTATAACTGGAATATCAAGTGGTTTGAAGCTACACGTTTCTCGTAGACGGTGATATTCGTCAGTAGCATGTTCATGTGCTATGGCTCTACTACGGTAAGTACCAGTTAAAAACAAACCATTGACTGAAGAAACTCTGCTCAATGCCACATATAACTGCCAAGAATTTAACGATTTCTGTCTTGCTAAATCTAAGCTAATGACAGCTTCCTTCAAAGTCAAACCTTGCACTTTATGTATCGTGCATGCCCATGATATTATCAACGGAAACTGTGTTCTCTTAATTACTGGATAATCAGAATAAGGATAGACTCTAATGTTTGCTTCAACCTTTTCTATTGGTACCCAGTCCTGTTGTGATGCTATTGGATCAGTTTTCTTCAGATATCTACTGGCCAAAGAATCATCACACTGTATGTACACCTTTTTAACTCCAGAATTCCTATATACATGTATGTGTGTTACTGTACCAATTTGTTCATTTATCAATTTATCTGCGATATCTATGTTTGAAGTTAACATAACTCTTGCACTCAGTTTGAGGTCTAATTGAAGAGCTAAACCACCAGTTTCACTTTGACTTCTGTTTAGGACCCTGTCAATTAGTGATTGTGACATTTTTTTCTTTTGGCATGCTATCTACTGCTACAACCGAACATAAGGGTGATGGATGCATTTGTAGCATGGAATCATTGTGAAGTTTTGCAGGAGCGTTCTCGGCGAATATGTGCAATGCTTTCTGTAGATAACGAGTATCACTCACACCTATGACTTGAGACTTTATGACTTCTTCATCTTCAGTGGTCAAATCAGCTGTTCTCAGCCTGTTTAACATGTTGATGAATTGTGCATCCCCTTTCTGTCGCATTACTTCTATTAACTCGCCAAACTCGAAGTTCCTCTATAAACGTGGTCTTTCACAGCAGCAACATGATCTGGATTCTTGGGATTTGTTATCTTTTTTTTAGGTTCGTGGGTCATTTATTTAGGATGCATCAAGTCATTTTCCACACCTTTCACCTCTTCAGCAGCAAGTTTTTCACGTTCCTGAGAAATTTACGCAAACATCTTCCAGTCCAGATGGTTGAATAATGTACAGGCCAGCGATATGAGCGCCAAGACAACACTACACTTTCATATACATGGGACCCTAAGATTTCCATAGGTGAATATGAACTGACGTCTATTGCTGCTGTTAGCTTCCCCAACATCTCAGATGCTGTACTTTTGATAAAAAAATTTGCGTTGATAGCTGCCATCAACGCGCTTACGTCGGGCACTCCTGGAACACAGGAGATGAGATCCTTTTGCTTGAGAGATGGATCAGCTACGATGCTCTTGAATAACCTGTAAACCACCTTATTAGAGGCCTTATACACAAGTTCAATAGTCCAAGGCGTTTTTCTCGGTAATAACCCCATTTTTCCCTGTGTGATGAGATCCTTTTGCGATTGCTCAACGCCCTCCTTTGGAGTGTCTACAGCATCGAAATTTTCGTGTAACTCCTCCATTCTCTTTACTATCGAGAACTTTCTGTAAATTATAGCGATCAGTACTATGTATAATGATAAAATTAAGAGCAGTTCTGTTATCATTTAGTCTTAATCACAAAAACTACAAAAAGGTCCGTTAGCCGACTTAGTACCACGTTGTACTCCGGAACGTTGGAGTTGTTGTAGCTTTAAATTTTCTGTTGATTTACAGCATTAACTTTGCTGTTGATTTTGAGTAATGACGGACATTTCCTTCAGCCCATTGTATCAGGTATCTATCTCCGATGAGTTATTTGTCTTACAGCTTTAACTTTGCTGTTGATTTTGAGTTATAACGGATCTTTCTTTCAGCCCATTGTATCAGATATTTCTCTGATGGATTATTATTATTGACTTTTTAGGTGTTAGCTTTCAGTAACTGCTTTCTACTTTTTCCTTGTAGGTATTACAGTCACACAGGGATCCCCAGGTTGTGTAACTGCTCTAACCACAGTTTCATTACGCTGGCATTTCATTCATCGCCATTTTTACTTTTTTGGTGTTAGCTCTCAATTATCACATTCCACTTTTCACTGTAGTTATGGCAGTCAGACAGGGATCCACAGTTTGTCTAACTAACTATAACCACACTTTCATTACGCTCGCATTTCATTCTTCACCTTTGGCCATTTTACTTTTATCGTGTCCTCCGACTACCGGCACTTCACACTAGCTTCTCAGATCTAGATCTCCACTAGCTCCGAGCTCTCCCCCAGCCATTTACTTTCGTTCTAACCTTTCCAGATGTCATTTCCCAACGTTTGGCGAACCTCAGAGTACTTGGACTGTCGATGTACCCGATTATCCAAGTTCTGATGTGTCCAGTGGTCTTATGATGAACGATTGGCACATCATCGTATGATCACAATTTCACCAGACATTTCATAAGTGCCGATATTGTAACATACTGCAATCCTTTGATCTTGAGTAATTACTCGCGGTGCGCTTAATTTAAAAATTGTAAAAATAAATTTATTATTCTTTCTGCATGAATGGTTTTTCAACAATGTCTCTTAATTTTTGAGTCTTTAATCTTTTTTCACAAGTCGATTATGTGTAAAAATGTTTTAAAACGTTTGGCATTTCAGTTCCGCACCAGTGAACATTTATAAATTAAATTCTGTTTTATGGTTATCAAAAATAACGGTTGAGTGTGTATGCCATCGTTTAACACACTACTATTATCATTATAAGCTGATAACCTAAGCTTGTTTTGCTTATAAGTGACAACTCTCTGCTAATGTATTTGAAAACCCGGTTTTGTGTGCCTTGTCTAAATAACCTTGAAAGACTTCAATGTTCCGTTTCCAAGTCATATCACTTTGTCGCTTTGACATTCCCTTGCAGTTAGATGTTGTGCCATTCTTACCCTCTGCAAAGTAACACTTGGCGGTCAATGGCCAGCTGATACACCGCGATTCCACACTGATAGGCCCTCGTTATCTATGTATACCGCTTTCTCTCCTTTATTTCCTTCGCACCCTTGTGCTGTTCAATGTCTTCAAAATAGGACGATCTTAAAGCGGTGTCTACATCCCTATCAGCTTACGTAAAGGTCGTCGTGTTATTATGCCGTATTACGTCCTCGATCATTTTGCCATAAAAGCTGTTGCCTTTCATCTTGGATGTATCACCAGAAAATCTTTTGTCGGGATATCGGTCGGCCTGCCTTTGGGCGTCGGCGGCCTGATCAGGAAACCCCTCAATGGGGCACCCAGGGGTGTATAACCATAGTTGGTGATAAGCAGTTACTTCAAGCCCGTACTTGAGGTACTATTTTAACATAGGTGTGTATAGCAAGATGATTTTGGCTTTCATTACCCCTAGCAACTTTCTTGAACCTTCGTTTGCTTTTCGCCCTGTTGCCTTGAACCTGGTCAGAGGGTATTTTGTCAACGACAAACAGTGGAGACATTTCACTAAATTTCGCATAAAGCTCCTTTGGTACCTCGATATCAACACACGAAAAGCAAAATATTTTTTACGCTTAACACCCAATGTGTCAAGTGTTCAATGTTATGAGCGTTTGTTGGTGTAGGTACCTTTATTAGCTTCTCTTTACCGCAAGGCATCATCTGGCCAGAGCAGTACAAGTAGAGGCCATTAGCATCGAAACCCAAAACCACTATATTTGTAACTGAAAACTACAAACGATGACATGACATTCAATAAGCACCTTGTTTACAATGGTCTTGAAATTGGAAAGTAGCAAGTCGGCTAGTGGCAATAACACAAGGTAGTGGTATGTTTTACTAGACACCAGTCACAAAAGGTCTAAATCATAAGGCATTCAGAGCAGTCTAGTGATTATGCAATATAACGCAACACACGAAAGTGATAGATTTTTAGACAAAACTCTACAATGAATGGCATAAACAATTGCAGATAAATAGTAGGCTACCAACGATGCAAACGCAACACAACACGCAGAAGTGATATCTTTCATTAACTCTCATCTACTTTTACATTGTAATTCCCACTAACAAATTGATTTGACTCATAACGAAATGACCATCAGGACATTTATTACTTGCACACAGCAGTGTATTGTTCTTGCAAGTCACTGATCCACTCTTGAACATATACAAAACAAAGAGAAGATTGCGATTGCAGTCCTTAAAAAACTTTGTAAACATGTGAAAAACGATATTAATAATGATTTAACTATGTTTTTGATTATACTAATTCTTGCCTTGTTGATTTCATGTATACTAACTTAATTATTGTTTAACTAAACCTAAAACATGGTAATTAGAAAGTAGTTAAACTGTACCTCTATATACTCAAATGTTGTTGGTATTTTTATTGACGATTTTATCGTGCTATTTCATTCTCTACGGAATAGGTTTCCATGGATGGTCACATTAAACATTATCCTAGCCATTGACATGGATTACATCAAGAAGCCTGCTTGAGTCGTCTCGATAGTATTTATGTTTAGCCTGGAATTTGGAATTCTTCAGGAAAATCTTCAATAAAGGTTTCCAAGTGTTCTGAAAGCATTTTTCGCTTTTAGATGATAGGTCTCGTATACATCTTGGATTTGTATTGAATAATCTTGGTCCAAGTTTCATGAAGGAATTAGAGCCTCTGAAATTTTTTCTTGTTTGTTGCGAGATTTAACACCAAAGGCGGATTCAGAACTTGAATTTACTTAGTTACAGCAGTAAAATGCAGACTCAAAGTCATTAATTCTTAGTTGCATGGGTCTCTAAAGGTCAAGCATCATACAGAAAGCTATTAAGAATTACAACTTTTAGTTCTTCATTGTTATGCTCCGACTAGGGCTAGATCCGACACTGCTAACTATATACTACTGTAGATATTGAGGACAACGTTTTCAATGATTTTGTAAATATTCTCTGAGTCTTTGAGATAATGTGCGAACTCTTTTTAACAAATCTTGTAAGGTAGTGTACTTCAGCAAAACTTGTTTGAATTATTTCTATCTATTGTATTTTACTAGCTTCAAGAGATTCCAGCGTTGTAATCATTTATCAAACTTTAGTAGTACAATGGTGATAGTATTAACTGGTAATGATCTTGTTAATAAATCTTGGCACTTAAATGAAACCTACAAACTAATTTATGTTTAAAATTTAAAAAATGTTCAATAGCCTTTTAAAGGAATACTAGAAGCCCCGTGGCTTTAAGAATTCCCACTTTTTGGCGAGTAGCAACCTATGCACAGCTCTAGTACCGATGCTCTCTAACAACGTTGTTACGAAGTCGAGACGCTGTTATACGTTGAAACATGGATTTTGGTGACCAAGTAGAATGACGACTTCGCGCTTCTACTCTCAGTACGAACATGAGTTCAATTACACACTTTTTTTTAAGAAGAATATAATTTATAAGCATATTGAGGCTCAAATCTGCTAAGATTTAAGAATTAATTAAGAATAATGCTCATGCTCAAACTTATTTCATGTCAAGTTTTTCGTTTTACTCTTAGAAAAAGATCTATGTATCTATCTATCTTACAAGTTCATAGTTATTGTGATGGCGTTGCGACCAGAAAAGTAAACATCTTTGACACTACAATCAATGTTCAACCGTTCAAATATTGTTTTGTTATATATACGTGATCTAAAAGAGAACCTGAGATGTGGGTGGGTTTGGAAACCACTTGTTCATAATCTGAAAATCCAGATAAATCCTGATTGTCGCTTGCCTGAATGGCGCTTATATTGAAGTCACCAAGGATAACATCAGGATTCTGACTTGGTACTAGGTATCGCAAAGCTTCAACAAATGCAGCTTTACTTATTGAATGTTTCCTGTACAGCAACAATATTTCAATTGGAATGGAATCAAACGTAGTTTTCAGAAAAGTAACGCCACTATATATTGAGATGTGAAACTCTCCTAACACATGCAAATAAGGTTTGTATAAGAAAGCTAAACTAGAGTATCTATCTTCGTTATTATTAAGGATAGAAGTAAATTGAGATAATTGGTGTAGTGACACATCTACACCAGAACTGATTTGCGTTTCTGTGAGGCATAACACAAACATTTTGTTAATCGAGGGCAAGTAGCGATATTACAAGCACGCTTTCGAATTGATGTTGTGTTAAGTAATATAACTGAAAAAGATTTGTTGTTTATAACTGGAATATCAAGTGGTTTGAAGCTACACGTTTCTCGTAGACGGTGATATTCGTCAGTAGCATGTTCATGTGCTATGGCTCTACTACGGTAAGTACCAGTTAAAAACAAACCATTGACTGAAGAAACTCTGCTCAATGCCACATATAACTGCCAAGAATTTAACGATTTCTGTCTTGCTAAATCTAAGCTAATGACAGCTTCCTTCAAAGTCAAACCTTGCACTTTATGTATCGTGCATGCCCATGATATTATCAACGGAAACTGTGTTCTCTTAATTACTGGATAATCAGAATAAGGATAGACTCTAATGTTTGCTTCAACCTTTTCTATTGGTACCCAGTCCTGTTGTGATGCTATTGGATCAGTTTTCTTCAGATATCTACTGGCCAAAGAATCATCACACTGTATGTACACCTTTTTAACTCCAGAATTCCTATATACATGTATGTGTGTTACTGTACCAATTTGTTCATTTATCAATTTATCTGCGATATCTATGTTTGAAGTTAACATAACTCTTGCACTCAGTTTGAGGTCTAATTGAAGAGCTAAACCACCAGTTTCACTTTGACTTCTGTTTAGGACCCTGTCAATTAGTGATTGTGACATTTTTTTCTTTTGGCATGCTATCTACTGCTACAACCGAACATAAGGGTGATGGATGCATTTGTAGCATGGAATCATTGTGAAGTTTTGCAGGAGCGTTCTCGGCGAATATGTGCAATGCTTTCTGTAGATAACGAGTATCACTCACACCTATGACTTGAGACTTTATGACTTCTTCATCTTCAGTGGTCAAATCAGCTGTTCTCAGCCTGTTTAACATGTTGATGAATTGTGCATCCCCTTTCTGTCGCATTACTTCTATTAACTCGCCAAACTCGAAGTTCCTCTATAAACGTGGTCTTTCACAGCAGCAACATGATCTGGATTCTTGGGATTTGTTATCTTTTTTTTAGGTTCGTGGGTCATTTATTTAGGATGCATCAAGTCATTTTCCACACCTTTCACCTCTTCAGCAGCAAGTTTTTCACGTTCCTGAGAAATTTACGCAAACATCTTCCAGTCCAGATGGTTGAATAATGTACAGGCCAGCGATATGAGCGCCAAGACAACACTACACTTTCATATACATGGGACCCTAAGATTTCCATAGGTGAATATGAACTGACGTCTATTGCTGCTGTTAGCTTCCCCAACATCTCAGATGCTGTACTTTTGATAAAAAAATTTGCGTTGATAGCTGCCATCAACGCGCTTACGTCGGGCACTCCTGGAACACAGGAGATGAGATCCTTTTGCTTGAGAGATGGATCAGCTACGATGCTCTTGAATAACCTGTAAACCACCTTATTAGAGGCCTTATACACAAGTTCAATAGTCCAAGGCGTTTTTCTCGGTAATAACCCCATTTTTCCCTGTGTGATGAGATCCTTTTGCGATTGCTCAACGCCCTCCTTTGGAGTGTCTACAGCATCGAAATTTTCGTGTAACTCCTCCATTCTCTTTACTATCGAGAACTTTCTGTAAATTATAGCGATCAGTACTATGTATAATGATAAAATTAAGAGCAGTTCTGTTATCATTTAGTCTTAATCACAAAAACTACAAAAAGGTCCGTTAGCCGACTTAGTACCACGTTGTACTCCGGAACGTTGGAGTTGTTGTAGCTTTAAATTTTCTGTTGATTTACAGCATTAACTTTGCTGTTGATTTTGAGTAATGACGGACATTTCCTTCAGCCCATTGTATCAGGTATCTATCTCCGATGAGTTATTTGTCTTACAGCTTTAACTTTGCTGTTGATTTTGAGTTATAACGGATCTTTCTTTCAGCCCATTGTATCAGATATTTCTCTGATGGATTATTATTATTGACTTTTTAGGTGTTAGCTTTCAGTAACTGCTTTCTACTTTTTCCTTGTAGGTATTACAGTCACACAGGGATCCCCAGGTTGTGTAACTGCTCTAACCACAGTTTCATTACGCTGGCATTTCATTCATCGCCATTTTTACTTTTTTGGTGTTAGCTCTCAATTATCACATTCCACTTTTCACTGTAGTTATGGCAGTCAGACAGGGATCCACAGTTTGTCTAACTAACTATAACCACACTTTCATTACGCTCGCATTTCATTCTTCACCTTTGGCCATTTTACTTTTATCGTGTCCTCCGACTACCGGCACTTCACACTAGCTTCTCAGATCTAGATCTCCACTAGCTCCGAGCTCTCCCCCAGCCATTTACTTTCGTTCTAACCTTTCCAGATGTCATTTCCCAACGTTTGGCGAACCTCAGAGTACTTGGACTGTCGATGTACCCGATTATCCAAGTTCTGATGTGTCCAGTGGTCTTATGATGAACGATTGGCACATCATCGTATGATCACAATTTCACCAGACATTTCATAAGTGCCGATATTGTAACATACTGCAATCCTTTGATCTTGAGTAATTACTCGCGGTGCGCTTAATTTAAAAATTGTAAAAATAAATTTATTATTCTTTCTGCATGAATGGTTTTTCAACAATGTCTCTTAATTTTTGAGTCTTTAATCTTTTTTCACAAGTCGATTATGTGTAAAAATGTTTTAAAACGTTTGGCATTTCAGTTCCGCACCAGTGAACATTTATAAATTAAATTCTGTTTTATGGTTATCAAAAATAACGGTTGAGTGTGTATGCCATCGTTTAACACACTACTATTATCATTATAAGCTGATAACCTAAGCTTGTTTTGCTTATAAGTGACAACTCTCTGCTAATGTATTTGAAAACCCGGTTTTGTGTGCCTTGTCTAAATAACCTTGAAAGACTTCAATGTTCCGTTTCCAAGTCATATCACTTTGTCGCTTTGACATTCCCTTGCAGTTAGATGTTGTGCCATTCTTACCCTCTGCAAAGTAACACTTGGCGGTCAATGGCCAGCTGATACACCGCGATTCCACACTGATAGGCCCTCGTTATCTATGTATACCGCTTTCTCTCCTTTATTTCCTTCGCACCCTTGTGCTGTTCAATGTCTTCAAAATAGGACGATCTTAAAGCGGTGTCTACATCCCTATCAGCTTACGTAAAGGTCGTCGTGTTATTATGCCGTATTACGTCCTCGATCATTTTGCCATAAAAGCTGTTGCCTTTCATCTTGGATGTATCACCAGAAAATCTTTTGTCGGGATATCGGTCGGCCTGCCTTTGGGCGTCGGCGGCCTGATCAGGAAACCCCTCAATGGGGCACCCAGGGGTGTATAACCATAGTTGGTGATAAGCAGTTACTTCAAGCCCGTACTTGAGGTACTATTTTAACATAGGTGTGTATAGCAAGATGATTTTGGCTTTCATTACCCCTAGCAACTTTCTTGAACCTTCGTTTGCTTTTCGCCCTGTTGCCTTGAACCTGGTCAGAGGGTATTTTGTCAACGACAAACAGTGGAGACATTTCACTAAATTTCGCATAAAGCTCCTTTGGTACCTCGATATCAACACACGAAAAGCAAAATATTTTTTACGCTTAACACCCAATGTGTCAAGTGTTCAATGTTATGAGCGTTTGTTGGTGTAGGTACCTTTATTAGCTTCTCTTTACCGCAAGGCATCATCTGGCCAGAGCAGTACAAGTAGAGGCCATTAGCATCGTAACCCAAAACCACGTTGCATTTCTTACCGTTTCTCCGGTAAGTGTGGGATCGTATCCGAGTCCTGTTGCGCTTGTGGTACCGACAGAATGCGCAGGCAGGCGCGCCGATCACGCATGTGCGCAATAGCTCATAAGCCTGATTTTTGGGGCATTCTTTGCACTTGTCTTGTATCTCTTTGCAGGTTTTACATGTCTTGCCTTTGCACGTTGTAAGTGTACAGCTGTGTTTGCATGGCTCTCCTGGGGCATAGAGCTCACATTTAGGTTTCTTCTTCAAAGCCTTGTTTAACACATACCGCATTGACACTCAAGTGATGCTTGCGCCGTCTCTTAACATGTCAATCTGATCGCCGAAGTATTGAAGTCATGTCTTGTCTACAGCCTCAATAAAGGGCGCCATATCTGACAAATTATACTCACGTAACCAGTCCATCATTGTGCCAAAGCCGTGTTTGTAAAACTCTTCCCAAAATTGCTTGTGCTCTTTCTTCCTGATCGAGTACCCCTTCCTTTTTAGAAAGTTACCCACGAATACATGCAAGGGGCTACTTTGAAAATGCCTGTAATGGACTGGTTCTCTGTGGATAGGTTTCCCGTAAGATGTTAGCCATTCATAGGGAAGCACGAGCTTTTCCAGCTTGCAGTCGAGAGACTTGTACCATTTTTCATACGTCAACCCTGGTGCGAGAAAGTTGCATATATTGAAAAACTTAAACTGGCACGTGGTGAGAAACATGTAGTTGTTACTTCTGTTGGGCTGACACGAGCATCCATGCCACCTCCAGCCGTGATACTGTTTAATCGTTTTTGTACTGGGTTCATATCCGTTTACCAGCGATTTGTCTTTGCCGTCTGAATCTCCTATCATACGTTCGCCACCGTGTCCACATAACGAATGTTGTCTGCGCTTCCCAGTCTCTGCTGCCATGTACTCGATCCACTGACCGACTGCATAGCTAAATTTTGCCTTGCCACCGTAAAAGACCTTATAAGAGCTGTTCAGCATACGTTGAACCTTTTGGCCACTTCATATGGACTTTGTCTTGCCTCCAAAGTATGTTTCATCTCTCGAGTGCCTGCTCAAATTACACTCTCTTGTAATTAGCTGTTTACAAGCCATGCATTCTCAACGCTGGCACAGAACGTCCACATTCTTGATGTAAAAGCAGTGTTCCCCAAACATCTCCATGTTGATGGTGTCCAATCCTTGTTTATATTGCTGCTGCTCGTACACCATTCGCCACGGTGCTTTTATCGAATTAATCCTAGGCTCGTAGTCTCTGAAATTGACCTTGAAATACTTTGCGATATCTTCAAAATCTACAAGGATCGTTGCGCGTACATCGCTTCGCAGTAGCTGAACGTTTACGTAATACTTTATAAAAGATTTAGGGCTTCTTTTGTGAGTCTTTCTGTTTTCCGCTCTTTGTCTGGTCGTGTGTATATTGCCAGGTATCGCCAAACTCAGAGATTGTCGGTGCGTTCATCCTTACTATCGACAATGTTAATTCATCGCTTTTTCGTAGCCACGGTTCATTTGATGATATTAGCCTAATTAGCACGTGCGTAAACACTACCATACCTTGATACGAGCCTGGTGTTTTGATGGTCCTTTCAGCTGGTAAATAGGCTTTGCCCCAAAACTCGTTGTCTTCCAAATCAAGTCGCTAAGCCTCGCATTGGTCGATAAAGTCTTGAATCTCTTGAAGACTCGTCAAGGTTCCTTCAGAGCTTTTTTTTCTTTTGCATGTACTGCAACCCACCTCCACCACGGTACATCTCGCATTTAAAACCGTAGACAATTTTAGTGCGCATGTCAATGTCAAGTGTAATTTTCTGAATGGTGGTCTCCATCTCCATCAGTGGCTGGTCGAGGTTCCTGTTGATTCTCCACGTCGTGACCCGATTCTCCAATCATTTGCATGTCGTGTTTATCAAACAAATACTGGATGTCTTCTACCCTTTTGTTGAGTTTGTTCTTCTTTTTCCGTGGATAAAGGTGCTTGGTATTCTCGATCCCAATATAGTCTTGTTGTGCTTGCACCTTTACCTCGCCCTGTAATGACCGTTGTGGTGCCAGTCGGCCTTTGGCTTTGCTGTAATAAAAAGCAACCGTATCACGTACACGCTGTAGTTTTTTTGTGAGTGCATCGCGTGTTGCCGCCACTGGTGCTGATACAGTGTTATACAAGTTTGTGAATGCATTTTATAACCAGCGCATTCTCTTTATTATATACACATTTTTGAATTAATTTTTTTTTACTAATGGGTACGAGATTGGGTCCGTAAAATTGATGACAATTTTACAGACCAGAAATTGACGACGTCATCAATTTTTGCTTGCGCGTGTACAGATTTTTCACCTCTTGCCCGGCTTTTATAAAAACAAAATGGCGGATTTCCCCAGCGTTTTGAGGCGGAGATTTTACGCCGTTTAGTATCAATTCAACGCAAATGTGGCTATAATGACTCACTATACTAGCTGTCTTTATCAACTTTTTATTTTGATACCAGTGGTGTCATCCCAACACTTTTAGCACTCGTTTAGGCGGAAATAATGCTATTAATTTGCTAGAAAACCTCGTATCCCAGAGCCTTGTGCGAAATGTCTTGGCAAAAGAGCTAGTCCTGCCTGCGGCCCACTTTTTTTGCTTCGCAAAAAGAGTGGAAAAAGTTTTCTATCTTGTTGCCCCAATTCGTTAGGAACATCGAGTCAGTTTCAGTTTCAATTCTTGGAAATCGAGCACGTGGCTTCATCAAATGAATTTCATTGGCCTCTTGCTGCTCTATGAATGGATTCTACCGTCACGTTCGGTACAGTATATTGCAAAGAATAAGAAAAACAAAACCAAATTTAGATGTTAGAAGAAATGAGCTGATAAAAAACACAATGGCAGTATTGCAGAGGGAAACTCAACACCGAATATAATTTTGCGAAATCACTGCACTGTGTGTGTTTAATAATAAGGTATTTGATTTTAACTTTTTCTTGATAAGAGAGATACTTTCCCTTATCTTTTGATATTGTGCCAATGCCTCACAACAGTAGCAATATGCCTTCTAAGATCTTTAATGGGACAATAAGTGCAGAAGTCTTGCGTATTGCGCGTACATCTTCTGATTTGACGAGCTTTCGTCTGTCACATTAAACTGAACTCTGCTCCTATCACTCTTTACTATTTATTATGTAATTATATATACTTATGTTTTTTTGTTCTTTGTTTCGAATTGAATTGAATTGAAAAGACATATTTTGACAGACAAATCAATTATAGTTACAAATAGGTGAAAAATTCCAATAAAGTAGTAATAAATGTCTGCCCCGGAAACACTAACAATAGCAGGGCTATCTGTGCTAGAGGGCCACCGTTGACATTACATAACACAAAAAACTTAAACAAAGCAAGACATAAGAAAGGACAGAACACAAACACAAGGACATGAACAGGACAAAACTGGACATAGAGTGGCAAAAAAGTAAAAAATAATCTATCAAGGCAATACAAAGACTTAATGATTCAGTAAGAGTAAAGGATGAGTTTAGCAAGGTGTCTTTTCAGTTGAAGCTTGTTTATATCATAGTAACGAAAAGGAGCGGATGTCATCTGGTGATTATTCCAGGACTTGATAGCTTGAATTTTGATTGACTTGGAACCATATGATTCGGTGTCGAACAGATCAAGGTTTATGAGGCCAAGACGAGCATCGTGAGTATCATAGGCATGGGAAAAGTCAACATTATAGGTATTACTTAGAACATTTGGGATATTAGAGGAGTACAAATCATGCAGAAAGAAAATATTTTGTAGAGCAATAACATCAGAGAATTTTAAGATGTTTAGGAATTGATATAAAGAGCTGGCATGTTGTTTGTTGTGTGAGAATGTAATGAGGCGTAGGGCTCGGTTTTGTAAGACTTTCATACGTTCAGCCTGTATGCTTCCAGGCTGACCCCAAATCTGACAGCAGAAATTGATATGAGAGAAAAATTAGGCATAGTATATGGAAATTAGCACTTCTGTAGGAACCTAATGACGAAGTTTTCCAAAATTCCATTGGTTCGTTTGAGTTTTTTTATTATTATTATTATTATTATTATTATTTCACATATTTATACAGGTTAACTTCTTCAGGTAATAAAGCTGCAACATTGTTAATTTGTGACTTCCAACCTAGATTAGAATCTTCGTTTTTGCTTGTCAATACTAGTTCTTCTGCCTTGTCGCTTTCTGCTGTCTTCTGCTTTCCTTATGTTTATATTCCATTAATTAAATTTTTTATTTGTCCTATGCCTGCTAAAGTTGCTCATTCATTAAATGATGATTTTCCCTGCACATTTGGGTGGCCTCACGCTTTGCTATTGTGTGGTCTCTTGTTGTATTAATACTAGGCCTTACGGGCCTTCGACAATTAGGTTTCATCACCTAAGAAGCCATTTGGCCGTAAGCCAACTCCAAAAGAAATCCTGGTCCGCATCCTCCTCCCATCCGTATAAAATTTTGAGAAAATCGGCAATTTTTCACCCGGAGAGTCGGCAAATTAGAAAAAATCAAAAATCGAAAAACTTTCTGCTACGACAACAACTATTCTTCGCTGTTTCACCCGTGCGTGGTTAGACTGTTTGATATTTGAGAAATGAGCTTGACCCGTACACTTACCTGGGGTTGATTTCGGCTTCATGAACTTGGAACTTGATTCCTATGTGTGCCCAGGGCGAATTACCGCCCGCTGGATATTCGGATTGCGTGACAAAAACTCCCGTAAAGGGGTTTTCCAGAGAGATTACCCATTTAGGTTTATATTTCCATCGTACAAGGATATCGGAGGCACTACAAACCTTCCAGATGCAAAATGTGATTTTAATAATGACCAAAAACATTGTTGTTGTTTTTTCATTGGTTAATATTTCAGGGTGAATAAATTACAGAATGGAGATAACATGTGTATTATCTCTGTTCCGTAATTTATTCACTGGTATGGAATTATCATAATCTTGATGATTCGGGATAGCTATCGTCTTAGAAAAGCAGCGAACGAGAGATGGCAACTTTTCCATTCCTAAAAAGA
>JAUCNQ010114567.1:0-10319 GCA_032352715.1 Bougainvillia muscus | reverse complement strand
CCCCCCCCCCCCCCACAGATGGTAAAACACCCATCGGAGGCCAATGAGAGTGACAAGAGAAAACTTTACATACAAATGCTTTAGAATTATTAAGCGTTAAATTTGCATTACTATTCTTGAGTAATCCAAGGGACTGAAGGATTTGTTCGAGATAGCGCGAAGTTCGAGATAGCGCGTGTTCGAGATAGCGGAAGTTGACTGTATTGTTTTTCTCCTTTTAGCATCATATGGAAGGTAATACACAAAATCCGGACCGACAAAGCGGATGCTATTGTTGTCATATCATTTTGGCCAACGCAAAAATCCACGTGTGATGTCGTCAACGAAACAATGGTTGGTCCTCTCTACACATCCCGAGGAAAAACATCCACTAGCCCCGAAGCTAAAACTTTTAATCATGGCAGTATCGGGAGACATCTCCAACAGTATGACCTTCAGGAAGCCACTACGGATATCATGTTGGCGTCATGGAGAGACAGCACCAAGGGACGCTACAATACAATTATTAGACAGTGGGAAGTTTATTGCACTGAAAGGGAAATTAATACCATTGCTACCACTGTAGATAAGGTACTGCATTTTTCCACTACGCTGTGTGAGAAAGGACACTCCTACAGTGCTATATGTCTAGCCAGAAGTGCCCTTGCCTCAATAACATTTATTGAAGGATTTGGGGAATTATTACAACATAAAAGGAGTGTTCAATCTCAGACCACCTTCTCCAAAATTTACAAACACTTGGGACATAAGGCTGGTACTAAACCATTTAAAACATCTCGATTTTGCCATTACATAAGCTTACTCAGAAATTAGCTATTTTGCTCATGATATTGTCGGGCTAGAGGAAAACTACTCTTATAGTTTTTTGTCGTGGTTATCTATGCTAATCGAGCAGAAGACTGTAAACTGTAAAATATAAAACCGTAAACTTAAGAATATATCACTACAGTGGCGGATCCAGCCCTAGTCAGAACAGCACGATGAAGAACTAAACGTTTTAATTCTTAATAGCTTTTGTATGATAATTGGTCTTTTAATCTCCATTCTACTGCTGTGACTAGGTAAAAGCATGTTCTGAGTCCGCCTCTGCACTAAATAAGTTCGCGTGGTGTTCCAGGCAACCAATCACAGGTCAACAGGGGAATTACCAGAGGCTTCCCGCAGGCACGCTCCCTGACCTTCCTCTCGTTGACGTCCATGACAAGACGTCAACAAGAATTGTCAAACACGTCCGAATCATCAACAAAAGTTAATTCGATTTCGCTTCGAGTTCTAAGTTCAACATGAATGTTTTGTTGTCTTTCAGAAAGTTCTAATGGTATCAGTTTATTAATATGTCTTCTAAGTACGCTTATATGTCCTTGTTTTGTTAACGGCTCTTGCACCACGTATTACGTCATCAGAACCTTTACGAATTTCCGTAACACGATCAATTCTCCATTCGCAACAAGGGCGTTTCTCGTCCTTGTCAACACAACGTCATTTACACCAATACACAAATCAGAACTGCGTGCTTTAGATAAGTGATATTCTCGAAGCTTAGAAAGATACTCGATTCTCCAGCGATTCCAAAAATAAGATAGTAATTTCGAAATATACTTAACTCGTTTAGTTGCAGATCAGAATTCGGAGTGTCTATACTCGAGTTTCCAGAGCAGTAGAATTTAATGTGCGACAATGTATAAGTTGGTTAGGAGTAAGTGGAGGTTCAGTGATTTCATCGTAATTTTACGTTTAACGGTCGGTTATTGATTACCATTTCAATTTGATTGAGAAGTGTAAGAAGTTCATTAAACGTAACTCTAGCTTTATATAACAGTTTTTTAAGACATCGTGTAACGGATTGGACCATTCTCTCGAACAAACCTCTTTGCCAGGGTGCAGCTTCTAGATTAAATTTCCATTTGATATTGCTTGATGCTGCAAAGATTTGAGTGTTTTCTGAAATGAATGCCTTTCCATTATCTGACAAAATAACTCGGTGCACCATAACGTAAAATAAAACTATTTAAGAGTTCAATACATTCCTTTCCAGACGAATCAATTACTAAGTCCAGATAAACTGCTCTAATAGATGCACATGTAATATTAAGAGCAATCCAAGTTTTAAACATATCGTCACTTTCTCCATATATATTTTTTACGAAAACTGGACCAGCATAATCTAAAACAATATTACTAACTGCACGATTGGCCTTCAAATTACACTTTGGTAAAGGCGGTGGTGAAAGCTAAATGTATGATAATCCTTCAAATATTTTACAAAGACGACATTTTCTAAGAATTGATTTACTAAGCTTCTTTCTTTCGGAATCCAAATAGTCTTTTTCTAAGCTCAGTTAATGTTTCACGCACTTTTTTGTGAGTAACGTTCTCATGAAATGAGGTGGGTCCGATGGTAAAAACGATTCCGGACTCAATTCTTCAAGTTAGTCAAGATCTCACGACTATGTTGACGCTTCCTCTTTGGTCTTTTTCATCGCTAAAATTCAAGGGAGTTGCGATTTGCATTTGCACTCCTCCTGTTATACTTAGTCATGGTCCTTAGTCAGTCCAAAGTCAAACTCGGTCGGTACTCTTTATTTTTATACTTGGTCACATACACTCAGCATTGTATGTTATACACATAGACTAAACCGTGTGGCCATAACAATATACCGCAGCAAGCAGAAAATATCCACGCCCGCAATGCTGACTAAGTTAGTCTCAGTAATGGATAAATGGCTATTATTTGCCTCTAAACCTCCACAAAATAATCTTACTGAGGCTAACCTATTTTCCTTTCGGACTAAGTCAGCTACAACTTCGTCGCCACGGCATTTATTTTTGATTTGCGAGATTACTTACTTAAAGGAAATGAAATGCCCTGGAAATGAGATAAAAGAAAATAGGAACAATTTCTACCTCTAGTCACAGTCACTAGAATGACTACCACTGCATCCGCCCCTGACCTCCAAAATAACTCTTTTTAAGTAAATTAAAGATGCCCAATGCCTAATGACGCTCTAAAAACAATGCTGCGGCATTTCCCCGAACGTTTCTTTAAGGGATGTCAATCTGCGCGCCCAAGATATTTCGACTCTCAAATAGCATCGGTAAAAATAGGGTCAAGACTTGATCTGGTCAAGATAGCCTTCCTGAGTGACCTATTTACACGATGCTTATTGTTAGCACGAAGAAAGAGAGTCTTGACTGGAGCAAGTTCATTTAGTAAAGATAAGAACAGTGGGGCGGATCCACCCCAATTCAGAGCAATACGAGGAAGATCCAACACAATTAATTCTTAATAGCCTTCTGTATGAGACCCTTCATCATTCAGAAAGCAATTAGAATTAATAACTTTGAGCATGCATGGAATCTCCATTTCAGTGCTGTGACTAGGTAGAAGCGTGTTCTACTTACACCTCTTCAAGGACGTTGACGTTCACTGCATGAAAATCGGGATAATCTATTTCGGATAACCATAGACATAATAAAGACTCTTTTTGGAATAAAAACGTTCAGAACAGAGAAATCCAGAAATTCAGATCATAACTGCACGGCCTTTTATTGCAGAATGGAAAACAGACTCGTATTTACTTCAATTTTGAATGGTAAAGGTGTAATAGGACTCGTTTACATGAAGACTTTCTATAGGCGAAATGAACGGTCATGGTTTCTGTGATTGGTTAAATTTTTCCGGCGGAAAAATGTAACCAATCACAGAAGCCATGACAGTTCATTTCGCCTATAGAAAGTCTTCATGTAAACGAGTTCTTAGTTGAGACCTCAGTCTCACGATATAGAACTAAACGTTTTAATTCTTAATAGCTTTTTGTATGACGACGTCTTAAGAGACAGAGCCAACATCATACAAAAGCAATTAAAAATTAATATGAGATCGAGTCTCCATTCTACTGCTGTGACTAAGTAAAACCATGTTCTGAGACTCTGGGCCTGCCGTACGATAACAATGACATGAATTTTAATTTCATTTCGATTTCCAAAGCAATCAATGAAAAATTAAATTAAACTGACGTTTTCTATTCTTATTTTAACAAAATAATGTGTTCCGCAGTTTTTTAATAGTTTGTAATGTACATAATAGTTCTATTATGAACAGAACTCCAGAGAGGAATTAACCGATGCCCTCTTACTTGTGCAGTTTAAAATAAGCACTTGACAGGCGCCCTTAATGATAATGAGACCTCTTTTCCAGGGGAGACTGTGAAAACGTAACGGACAGACAGATGCAAACCAAACTCTCTCTGCTTACACAAGATAGAAATAATCATATGCAAATTTTTCTCTAAAAGTTAAATAATATGTATAATACAAAGCTATATTATTCTTATGGAAACTAGTTTTTTCAATAATTTGTTTACCATTGCTGTACATCTGATTCATCTGCCATTTTCTCAAGTTGTATAATATTCTATATCACGTAGTGGTAGGCTTATTATTCAAAAAATTGAAAAGATAACGCGATAGGAACCTACCGCAATGAGTGAAATGATGATCTCCTTTAAAGATTTTAGAAAATAACTTTCAGAAATCAGGAGTGAACTCCACATTTCTGAAAATTATTTGATATAGTTATTATTGTATAACAAAATTTAAATTCAGTACAATAAATATGTTAAAAATGCTGGTGCATTTCATGTGGTTGATAACTGCTCCATTAGGAGACATATTTTCTAAAAAAAACAAAAAAAAATGATCGTATTCATTACCACACAGAACTATAGAAAGTTACAGCTATACTGTTGTTAAAAATTAGTTGTTATCAGTGGCGGATCCAGAGTATAATTATAGTAATTACTTTTAATTCTTAATAACTTTATGCATGACGATGGGTCTTAAGAGACCAGCGTCATACATAGAGTAATTAAAATTAGTGAATTTGAGTCTCCATTAGATGGTTTTGACTAGGTAAAAGCATGTTCTGAGTCCGCCTCTGCTTATCTTTTGCTCTTTCAATATTAATAAAAGAAAGAGAAGAACCGGTAAAAAAAGATTTTCAAAAAGCATATGCAATTACGTGAAATCTAAATAATGTATGGTTTTCAACCCAAAAACAGGATTCGAAGCAATAAAACCAATACGATATGGTTACCAAATGTTAATAATTTATTATAAAACTGACTCTTTTACTGATGTACATTTATTTCCTTTTTTAATCTTATTGCATTAAACTACTTAAGGTTGTCTGTCCGAGCGGATAAAGGTGTCGAATTCCAACTACAAGTTTCTGGGTTAAATCTCCGCTACTGTCCGTAGCTCAAATGGGAGCTTTAAGTAGAACCAGGACCCGAAACAGGACCCATATTGATAACAGTGTCCCGACATTGAAGTGGTCATCCTGTATAATTAAATAATCGTAAATACTAATAAAAATACTTGCTACCCATAGGCGGACTCAGAACATGCTTTTACTTAGTCAAAGCATTAGAATGGAGATTAAAAGCATGCTCAAACTAATTAATTTTTAATTGCTTTTGTATGATAATGGGTCTTTAAAGACCCATTATCATACAAAAGCTATTAAGAATTAAAATGTTAAGTTCTCCATTGTGCTGTTCTGACTAGGGCTGGATCCGCCACTGCTACCCACACACCTTTTACTACCGATCACGCAAAGATATAATTATATCTAATGGATCTGATTGGATAATGTTGAACAATACATCGGAATCGTTTCGTGCTTTGACGTCTTAACCTTATTAGCCCTGGGGGTGCCCCACCCCCTATCACATTTTTATACGTAACTTCTGAACCGCTCGGTATGTTTGCCTCAAACTTTGTGACTTTTCCCAAAATTTTATATGAAAGAACATGGTAAAAAAAATCGATAATTTTTTGCGGAACGAAAGTAGTGACGTAATTGTCAATAGGTGGTAGTTTGCCACTTATAAGTGGCGGGAAGTGTTTGCCGCTAGTTCAATGCTTCAACCACTTGGATACCAATCTCAAGTTGATCTCACGGTTAAGCCTTTATGTCAGCATTGAAAACGAGGTTGATTCTTCTTTCATGTCTAGCGTTGTTTAATTGAATACAAAAATTTCTAACGAACAGTTTGAAGTCCTTTTCATATGCGTGATTATGTTTATCTTAATTAGCATCTTAGTAGCAGTACGTTTATACCATTCTTCTTTAAACCAGTCTTTTAAGGTCGTTTAATGTTTTTTTTTTTAATATTACAGCTAACCAACTAAGGAAGTACACTTATTCCTGGCTTAAAATTGCTTATAAATGCATGAATATAAAGAAAAAAAAATAAGAAAAAATTGAAAATTGAAATTTCTCCCAGATATCGCTGCACAACTTCAACAGGCTATTATTTTCGGCGGACCTACCTTCCAAATTTTTTAAAAATCTCGGCCCACAGCACATGTAGCTATTTACTGCCTGCTCTTCCATCCATAACTACAAAAAAACAGTATAGCAGCACCTTGGCAGCATAAACGGATCTAGATCACACCTTATTTAACCTAGGCAAAGCAATAAAATTCATTATAATTCATTCACATATTGACCCAAGGCTAAATGCAAGCACACATTTCTTTAGCATATATCACGTGCACAAATAGTAAAATAGATATAATATACATCACCGGTATTGATATGAGCAGTGCATTTGATACCATCAAAAGAGATAAACTGATGGAAATTGTGAGCACTTTTCTTGATGAAGACGAAACTAGAATGATCAGATATTTCTTAACAAACACTTCTCTTGAAATAATAATGAACAACATGGAAACTCAACCATTTGAAAGGAGCATCGGTTCACTTCAAGGTGATGGATTGAGTTGAACATTATTTAACATTTATTTCTAACATGTACTCAGAAAAGTAAGATCAAAACGCCAACAAGAACACCAGACAAACTCATCTATGCCGATGATGCAGATTTTCTAACTACTGATGTGTAAAACGATTTTAAACACAACCGCATTGTTAAAAGTGTTCTACTTAAAGATAACCTTAAAGTTATTGAAACGAAGACAGAACACACAACAGTTGAAAGAAAAGACAAGGACGGTGAGGAATGGAGAAAAGTAAAAAAGCTAGGTTCCTTACTTGGAGACGTTGAAGATATAGCGAAAATAAAATAATTATCTTTAGTTACTCTGTCAGATATGAATAATGTTTGGATTCGAAATGACCATATTAAACAAGAATTGAAATTAAAATTATACCAATCTTTAGTCAAACCAGTTCTTACTTACAACTCAGGAACCTGGGGTCTTACGAAAACTGAAGAAAACAATCTCGATTATTTTCACAGACAACAACTACGAAAAGTTTTAAACATTAAATATCTAGCATGCATTAGCAACCAAAATCAATATAGATTAAGCAAACAGAATATACTGTCACTGGACATTCTCACTGCTAGATCAAAATTGTTTGGTCATATTCTACGTTCGAACAAGATAGACCAGCAAATAAAGCAATGAAAAATTACTTTAAAACAACAAATGAGATGAAATTTAAAAGTCGACGAAGAAAAACCCTACCTGCAACATTAAACCAAGATTTAAACGTGTAAAACATAATTAATTATTCATGTGAAGCATTGTGTCGTACATTATTTCTTTATGTTATTGACGTAAAAAAATGAATAATTAAGAAAACTGCTTCTACTAAGCTCTCTTTTTTCCCATTTCTTTCTTTCTCCCTCTTCTAGGACAAAAAGTGAACTTAGTATACTAGGCTAGAACATGAGCATGGAAAAAGCTCGTTTTTACCACCGCTTGGCTCAACGTATTTCCAATTTCAGGAAAACTGAGTTGAGTCAAGTCTCAGTGTGGATAAAAGCAATGCTGAAATTCTGCCTCATTAAATCAAAGGCACTGTGCATTATTTTTTTATGTTATTGACGTAAAAAAATGAATAATTAAGAAAATTGCTTCTCCTAAGCTGCGCATAAGAGGTACCAGAAGCAAACCGCCTTATGGAATGAAAGTCACTGAATCTGTCACAGACACTCTCTCAATGATCTCCGTTTGATATAAATAGCACTGCTTCCATCAGATCTAAAATGATATTTAAACAAAACATGTCCAACGTGGGTTTCTGCAAAATGAATATAATATAATATTTCTATGTATATATATAATGCTACAAAACATGCTACAAAGGTGTCAAAGCTGTCTGGATCCTTCTTGTGTGATAAGAGCTGTCTTAATTGATCTTTCCGTAGCCTTCGACACATGATCTTTTTTTGACAAAGCTTTCGGCGTGTGGTTTTGGTATAAATAATCTTTCCCTACTGCTTAATTATCTTAGTGGTAGGTTCCATTGCGTTAAACTGGGTTTTGTTTTTAGCAAGTTGCTTCCTTTAAACTAGATGAACTACAGGGTTCTATCTTAGGTATACCTTGTTGGCCCTTTTTACGCCTTTTTGACCTCTTGGCGTAATTAGGGCCGGCGTAAAATGGGCCGGCGTTAGAAGGACCGCGTTTTGTAAGGAAAAGGGTTTTGAACGGCGTTATTTTTAAAACAATTACTTGTGGAATTAACTTTGTTTTAATCAATTTTTCACAAGAAAATTAAACGAAAGCTCAGAAAAAGACGAGAAGACATTAATGATAATATTTTGGAGCCAGAACAAGAGCATTAACATATGGTTCCCTCAAATATAACTTAAAAAACATTAAAAACAAAGTAATTGTACATAAAGCGTTGTTTTTGCCGATTTTCCCCGTATTGGCGTTAAATGCGGCCCTAAATGACGGTAAGTCGAATTTTGCTCTTGGCGGAATAAGGGCCGGCGTTAGAGGGGCCGGCGTATAATTAGGACCGGCGTAATAAGGGCCAACAAGGTAAGTTGGTTAATAGTTTCATAAAAACTTGTTTGAATTTATAACTACGGTAGATATATGTAATTTTGCAGACGACAATACTTTGAATGTAGTTGTGATTTAAGATTTAAGATTTGCCTTAACTGAGGCTGCAAATAGTTGCTTAAAGTGGTTTAGTAAAAATAAGCTAGTTGTCAATCCTAATAAATTCCAGTTGATATTTTGTAGGTTTGGAAAATGCTAACTTAAGCCTCTCTTTAAACGGGAGCATCATACCCTCTCAAAACTTCAGCAAGCTGAAATTTGAAGCGTATGTTATAAACTTATGTAACAAGGCAAACAGGAAAATAAATTGTTTATAACGTATCTGATATCTTATAGACTGTAGACAGGCGCTCGTATTCAGCAATACGTACACTCCGTCTAATTTATACTAATGTTCTTGGTTTGGATGATTTGTAGCAAGATTCCGGTAAACGCATTGATAAAGTCCAAAAGCATTATTTAAAAGCAATTTAAGGTGAAAATGGTATGTCACTGTCAGAACTGGTATCCCTTTAACGCCAAGAATCCATCAAATGATCATACGCATTTCAACAATCCAGGATTATTAAAGTGTGTTTGACCGTTTTGTTACCATCAAATATTAAAGGGTTAACACTTATTCCTGGCTTAAATTGCTTATAAATGCATGAATATAAAGAAAAAATATATTGACGATAATGATGATATACAGTAAATTTTTATGGGTTCAAATCCTGAGTTTACGCAGGTTGTCTTTTTAATCAAACATGTTCGGTATGATATCTGAAACTCACAGCTTCTTTCTTTTCCAACCACTAGCGTAAGGAGATTTGTGATTAACTCGTTGCCATTTCAGGCATCGCACAATCTGTCGTCTACTGTCAAAAACTTGTATTTTATGTAAAGAGTTCAAAAGACTCCTCAAGCAGAAGAAACTGCACAGTGGCGGATCCAGCCCTAGTCAGAGCATTACGATGGAGCACAATTAATTTTAATTCTTAATAACTTTATGCATGACAATGGGTCTTTAGAGACCCATTGTCATACATAAAGTAATTAAAATTAATGACTTTGCGTATTCCTCTTACTGCTGTGACTAAGCAAAAGCATGTTCTGAGTCCACCTCTGCTTCATTGTTCATGTTTTATTTTTTTTATTCATTTTATTTTAGAGATTTTTCATTTGTATATTTCATTCATTTTATTTTATTCTTTTTGTTGTTAAGTAATTAACTGATTAATACTACTCTTCTTTACGAACATTAAATAAATGCCTTACTTACGTTCTTAAGCACAAAATCAACAATAACAATAACAACAACACAAATAGCGATAACGATAGTCTGCCACTATAGATTTTTGATGAGCATTGTATTTTTATCAAAACTGATTCGGAGATTTGGATTCCTGGTTGGAAAATAAACAGCACTTGACGGAAGCAGCCATCTGTACGTGTTCTTCAAATTATGTGTTCTGTAAATATTTGAAAAATTCCTACAGAAGTGT
>JAUCNQ010114556.1:0-11288 GCA_032352715.1 Bougainvillia muscus | reverse complement strand
CACTCACTCACTCACTCACTCACTCACTCACTCACTCACTCACTCACTCACTCACTCACTCACTCACTCACTCACTAGCATAGAATCTTTTGCAAATGAAACCCCCACACACACAGACATACTCATTGTACAAGCGAGTTTAAGAGAATTTGCACACATAAAACATTATCTTTTACTTTTGGTTTGTTTGTTTGTTTCTTGTTTGTTTTTTTCTGCGTTTATTTACTTACACCGTAGCTTCAATTACACTTTAATTGGCGTCACCATAGAAAGTTCAGTAACAGACGATTGTCGTTTGGCGCCAAACATACAAGGCCACTGTAAGTTTTCATATATTTAAAATTCAAACTTGGTGCGGACTTTATTTATAATAACTTAAGAGGGCCACTTTACGTTTTAATATTTTGGTGCGGACTTTATTCATAATAGCATAAGAGGCCACTTTAAGATTTTATATATTCAAATTTCGAATTGGTATGGAATTTATTCATCAGGGTCGTAGGAACCGGGGGAGGAGCAGAGAGGTCGGGGTGGAGGCCTCCTCCCCTAATTATTTTTCCAAAAGAAGATGATAAGATATATAGTTCCAAATATAGCAAGAAAAAGTTGAAATTGTGAGCTCTACAATGCAGGTTTTGGCAATCTAGAGTATATAAAACCACACAGCTTTTTCTCGGTCCCAATCATGTTAGACCTAGTTTCGACTACCTTACTCTGCCACATCCCACCCATATGAATTCTGCTCCAACGGCCCTATTCGTAAGATAGCATATGAGGTCACTTTAAGTTTTCTTATATTCAAAATTCAAATTGGTGTGGACTTTATTCGTAACAGACCATGTGAGGCAACGTTTAATTTGTATCAATTCGTGCTTCATAATTAATACGGATTTTATTCTTAAGATGGCATCTGAGGTCACCTTAAGTTTTAATACATTCAAATTTCCAATTGTTGCGGAATTTTTTCATAAGATGGCAGATATGAGGCCACTTTAAGTTTGCATATATTCTAAATTAAATTGCAGTGTGGACTTTGTTCATTAGAAAGATAGCATACGAGGCCACTTTAAGTTTGGATATATACAAAATTAAAATTTACGCTGAATAATCTACCCCCTCTGAGCCAAATAAAGCACACTCCGAGCCAAATAAAGTACACTCCAAGCCAAATAAAGCATACCGTACATGTACACTGCGCTTGTCTACATGTCACGGGTATGACATCATCTTGGCGTAGTGTGCTATTTTTGGAACGACCACATCTTGTTGGAGTTAGGCTTTAATACTTAACACATGTACCACGGGTGGTGACAGTGCGCATGACCACGTGTCATTGTGATGTGGTCATCATGATGTTGCGAGCCCATTTTAGAAACGAAACTTGCTGTTTGAGTTTGGCCGTGATACTTAGCACATATACAAAAGATGGCGATGTAGTTCTCAATTCTTCGGCGCATCTCGTTGTCATCACGGATCAGAACAGAGCATTTTACTACTGAGAACGCCATTGTATGTTTTTACCAGGATTTGTGGCTATAAAAATAGCCGTTTTATTTGTCGTGTATTGCCACTACCGCCATTTAGAATAAGAATATCCATACCACGACAATCAGCAGCAGCAGAGAATACATCAAGGCTTTGCATAAACTAACATTAGTTGGTGCGCGTTGCCGTGTAAATTCTGATGGATCCAGACTTTTGTATGTCATTTCAAGGTTTCGGCCATTGTGGATCACTGCATACACACGTATATCGTCCATGATGAACTGCTTATTAAAATCTGAAGACAACTTGCTATGTTTTGATCGCCTTGATCGTGGATTTCCACGAGACTCTAACCTTCCCATAGTCTCTTTTCTTTCCATTTCATTCCGTGCATTTTCCCAACAGTTAGTGACTTTAGGCAATACAAAATCTTAAAGAAAATAATGCAGTTCGTTTACACAAGCACAATGATACACATTACATCATTAACCAATCATTGGCGCGAAAACCTCTTATTCAGCCTTAACTTTAGGATACATTTACACATTAAAAACGTATTTATTAAAAAACATCATCTGTTCATCCAAAACTGACATCGCTAAATGTTATGTGCAACATGGGCTTAAAAGGTTTTTTAAGAACACCTTGAATACCATTTCACGGAAAGATGAGTTCAAGACACTACGAAATAATTGCCTTTCAGGTTTTGGTTTACGAATTCAACATTTATTCCAATTTTTGTAGGTCATATTGATGCCTACCTATGTGTTTTAACTTTTAAATAGCAAATTAGATATTGACTCACGCACCAAGAGAAACTGCCTTTTGCTAAGGAACAGTTTATCTTAGTTAATACGTGCAACTTCCATCTCCTAGTTTAAAATCATTTAATTCTTGTTCTTGAATTGTTATATGATTGGTTGATTTTGATTAATTTTGTATAAATTTCCTGATTGGAATTTATGTGCATGAGACACTCTTTACGACAGTTTTCATGGTAGAATGATGATTGCCGAGTATAATTGAATTTCTACACAAAAGACAAGAAAGTAGCACGTGTCCATTTGCGGCATGTGAATGATAATCAATTCACAAATAGGTTAAATATGGAAATTTACTGAAATTCTGACATGCTCCAAGTCTAAAACTGTTCAGTCAGTTCTACTTCAAGATGCTTAATTTTTTATTTAATATCATTGCCTTGGAACGGTCCATCTATTGAGCTCGTCCATGATTTAAAATTTTACCAAACAGAAACAGAAATATCAGGATGTCAAAATAAGTCAAAGCAGTTTATCATGGAAGACACACGTGTGTACATCTACAAAGGTCGAAACCTTCAAATGACATCCAAACGTCTGGATCCATCAGAATTTACACGACAAGGCGCACCAACTAAACTTAATAGATACAAAAACAAGCGGTTCGATATAGCAACATGTTTATGCAAAACTTTGATGTATGGTGTTTCTCTGCTGCTGGTGGTTGGCGTAGTACTGATATTCTTAATGGAAACACTGCCGCCATTTCTTAAGTGGAATTGGCGGTAGTGCCAACACACGTCAAATAAAACGGCTATTTTTATAGCCACAAATCCTAGTAAACACATACAATGGCGTACTCAGTAGTAATATACTCTGTTGTGATCTGTGATTGCTTTTACGTTGCGACTCCAGCTACAGCCAGAGCATCACGATAGAAACTTTTTAACTTTCAATATCTTTATGAATGTTCATGTGTCTTAAAAGAGGCCATCACCATACATAAAGTTATTAAATATTATAACTGTGACTTTGAGTCCCCATTTTACTGCAATATAGTAAAAGTATGTTCTGAATCATCTCCAGCAAATGATATTTATATAAGACATCGTGGCGGATCCAGCCTCGGTCAGAGCCTCGTGATAGAGAATTAAAAGTTGTGATTCTTAATACTGTATCTTCATGTAAGTTGATAGATCTTTAAGAGACCATCATCATACTGTAATCAACTAAACATTAATGACTTTGAATCTCCGTTTTACTGATGTTACTAAGTAAAAGCATGTTCTGAATCCGCCTCTCCATATCCAGCGATAATACGGAGTTTACGCACAGTCTAATCTAACAGTTTACGCTGTGTTTACCTTTGTGCCTATAGGTTACTTGCTTTCTATCCTGTGGGAGAGAATGCGTGTAGCCTATACAGTGTCGGATCCAGGAGTAGGCAAACACCTACGAAGAAGTGTAAAACAATTAAAATTTCTTTGAAACTTTAATTGTTATACACTTCTTCGTAGGTACTTGCCTACTATTTTCAAGCTCTGGATCCGCCACTGCTATATACACAAAGGCAAATTCTACGTTGCCGTCGTAGATAAGGCTGTGCGTAAACTCGCTAATACATATATCTAACTTCAAGCAAAATTTTAAAGTCAGCGATATTTTTATCAGACATTGTGGCGATCCAGCCGGGGCACTTGATAATATTCTTGAACTTTCTAGTTTATTTCCAGGAATTATCGGTTCCAAGAAATTTCCGATAGCAAAAAACGAATAAAATGTATTTTTTGTAATAAACATTATTTCTGTTTTACCTTTCCTTTAAACTTAATAGAAAGATATCCTAATAAGAATCCCCGAATCATTTAAGGGGCAGGTGTCATATAAATACGTATTAAGGACATGAATTCGTAAATGTTATTAATATATCTGCGTTTATCCTTTGTATATAACAGTGGTGGATCTAGACCTATAGTCAAAGCACCAAGATGGAGATTAAAACTAAACATTTTTAATAGTTAACAAATGATCGTAAACTATTAAAAATAATCTATTGCATTTACTACTACTTAGGTTAAAGAGTGTCCTGGATACGTCAAATAGGCAAGCAAAGCAAGGAGACAAAATTCATATGTTCCTACAAGCTAAATTCTGTAAGAAAGTCCAACATGGCTGAATACAAACTACCTACTCTTGACCAAGGATGAACTTGCTAATGTACGATTTATTGATTTTCAAGGACCATAAATTCATCTTATATTTTTTTACCGCCTCATGATAAAAGCGTTGTCTTAGTATGTCAACTCAAGAGATAGGAAAATCTATGTTCTAGCACAGTTTTGATATGCGTAACGTGCGCATATCGACTAATCAATACTCTCTTGCAAGGCTAAAACTGTCGGGTGAAACAACAAAAGACGGAGCATGATTAACATACCTTAAGGTGATAACTTTTTACAGAGATTAATATTTACGAATTTTGGGCAATTTCGCAAATATAAGTCGGGGGTTCAGACAATTCGCAAAATTAAGAATAAATATTTATTGATCATTTTTTATTTATTTTTCACTTTACACTATTGAAAGAGACGTAACGTATCAAGAGAGTTCCTATTACTTTGACCTATAGCCTTGCATGGCCAATTTTCAATTCTGAACAACTCTTTTGGACCTTTCACTTCAAGTTCGATATGCAGGTTAAGAAAAGATGTCGTCAGATAAAAACATGTCGACCCGCATAACGACCAGCATTACGACCCGCAGCGCGCAGAAATAGTCAAGGGTTCGTAGAAAAGGGTGCGTAAATGTAACGTAAGTTCAACCTGCTATATTCAGTCCATATTTTAAGAAAAATCTTCAGTGGTCTTTAAGCTGGCGGCAGTGATTCTACCTGCTCGATTAAAAATTGCGTTTAAAGTTACCTGGTTCCTTTTTTATAGAAAGATAATTCATCTGTTACATGATGAGTTCCTTTTTTCTCCAAACCTTCAATATTTAAGCAGTCTACTTGTTCTCATTGGAAAACCAACCTAAATCTTCTTGTATAGCAGAATCTCGAACACATGATAACTGGAACATAATCGATAGGTGGAATCAAGTTTAGGTCCTGTGGAACATTTGCGCAATTCTCTCTGAGAATTATCGAGAGTAAACTGTATAAGGCTTTAAGAAAGCAAAAACTAAACATGAATAATTCCAGCTTATGCTGGCATAGTATACTATTTACTGAATATCGGGCTTTCCATCAATCGATTAAACGTCGATGGGTAGATGTGTGCTATATCGAACTGGCCAGTGTTAATTGACTGTTCATAAAAAATCTCGATCTATCCATCGATCATTTAGTCGATTAGTCGATCGAGTGATCGGTTGATCGGTTGATCGATCTTTTGATTTTGACTACGATATAATTCATAAGAATCTAACTCCTGTGTAGACTATGTAATAGTAGAGTTGAAGATGTACGACGTCTTTTTTCGAAGATCGTTCTCGAACAAGTTACTCCCTAATGTAACAGTAAATCGTTTCCTAATTGTTAACTAAAAAGGAGGTTGCGGGCTACCGGTTATAGCGGGTCGTGATGCGGGTCGTGATGCGGGTCCATGGCGACCAGCGACCTGCATTACGACCCGCAACCTGCAATCCGCAATCTCCTTATTAGTTAAACCCATGAATACTCCCGATGCTCACTGTACTATATTCCCAACCTCGTTCCCAGGGCCCTTTTATCTCTCTCTGATTTGCGGGAAAGGCCCTGGGAACGAAGTTGTATATTTCCGATTTTGGTATTTTTAGGTCAGAAAGAACCGCCGAGCAACCGTTGATCCTAAAATTCTAATAACTGGTTCACGTTAAAGAACCTTGCACTAAATTCGTATGATAATTCATATCAATATTTATACAAAAGATATGCACAAAGATACTACTTCGTATTGATTATAGTGGTAAGATTTGTGATATCATGAAGAAGAAGTGTTTTTGCGCATTCTTTTCTGTATGAAAATTGGTACGAATTTCGGTGCAAATTTTCTTTAAGGTTCCTTACTTATTAAAAAGTCATCTCGGATTATATTAGTTTATGTGCAATGCAGCAAATCCGTCACTGATCAAATACCCAAGCAATTTAACGTATGTGTTCAGGGCCTCGTCAGCATCACATGGTAAGCGTAAAAAAATTATTTGACCGTAGCAAAAAAGCAAGGCATGCAAACCTGAATTTATAAAAAAAGTACAAATATAATTTCCATCCTTGTGAAATATGTCATCTGGAACCTTTGGTATTTCATTAGTCAAAGCACTAAGATGTTCACTAAAATCTATTACTTATTAATAGTTAACAAATGATCGTTAGCCGAATAAAGTAAAAGATCAATCAAAGATCATTAAAGAAGAAAAACGTTTTCACGATTATACATGTTTCGAAGCTTTTGCGAAAGCAAGTGGAAATAAAACTCTAAACTGAACGGTTTCCCGATATTCCCTAAACGTCAGAAAAAAGATTAGGTTGGAGAAACAAGCCTATAAGAGACGTACATATATGGTGGATAAACAGAAGTACGTGCATTCCCTTTGAGAAAGTATAGGCAACACTGCCGTGCCCATAAGCTTGGAATCTGATGTACGTGCACGTACTTGGGGGAAAAGGCAAGTACGTGAAGGTCAAAATATAGCATTTTCGAGTACGACACGTACGTACGTACGCGATTTGTCATATCCTGAATATTTAGTCGCTTTATGTTTCTAGATTGGTCTCCAAAGTCGGATTTACCATTGTACTGAATCCGAGATTCATCAATGTGAAAATTCGAATTCAGTGCCATATTTCAGTACGATAGACATTATCTCACTGAAGTAAATCCGACTCAAATAAGAAATTAGGCGTTGAAGCTTCTAGTTCTCCTTCATGAAGTTCTGACTAGATCTAGATCCGCCATTGCCTTTCATCATCTATTATTTGTCAGTGTATCAAGACAAAAATTTCTATTTTTACTTTTTACGCAAAAAAGTTAGTTATTATGCGGTATCAACCAAAGATGCCGCTTCCAGAAAGTATACAGTAAAAATATATAAAAAAAGAAATTGAGAAAAAGATCATAGCGAGGAAACGTGACTTTAATTGTTTAAAAGAAAATGACATCAGATTGCCATGTAATGAAATATTGTAGTCCCTTAGTTATGTTTTGGTTTGTTTGCTATTGTATGGAGGCGATAGTGTATTTAGTTTGCTTTATACTATCACAACAATTCTCACCAGGTAATAAAATCATTCTTCATTAAAGATTCATCCATTACAAAAACAGGTCCAGGTACAATAGCAGAGCAAGGGAGGTGGTTTTCAGTATCTTGGCATATGCGTATTAATTTATAATTCCGTCTAAGCATCAAATATATTATTTTACCACAGAATATTCTCTATATTTTCCTGCGATAATGTGGCTTATCAGTGCTTTACGTTTTTACTGAACACAAAACATAAGTAATCTTCTGCGATAGAAATCCTTAAACGTTATCTCTAAACCTTATGCAGAAGTCGTGTTACGGCTTTTGTTACTGTACGGCCATACAGCATTGCTTACTGTCGTACAGTAAAAATATTCGCAGTTATTCGATATCGCATTGAGAAATAAAAGCATTACTAATATCGGGACCAGATGTAATGTCATTGTTAACAAAGATGTTTCGGATTTTGCTTCATGAAACTTGGACTTAGTTTCCATTATGACCTCGTTCCCAGGGTCCTTTATCTCTCTCTGATTTGCAGGATAGGTTGCTTCCATTAGACAATTGCAGAAATTGCGCCTGGTACCGTTTCCAATAATGGTTTGCAGTTGAACGCATCTAAATGCAAGCTCATTATATTTGGAAAACTAATCAATGAGCCTGATGTGTTATTAAATTCAGCCAAGTCCAGACTGTATTCTAAACGATCTAATTAATTAATAACACTAATCTTCTTATCAACATTTCAGGAAAAATCTGAATAAAAAGTGGTTTTCTCTTCTCGTCGCTCTCTGCACTCAACTGGTAAATACGGTTTGTTGTAACTCTTAAATTTAATTCGAATGATGTCAATTTCATTTTCGAACATTTTTACCTAGTCTACTAAAAGCTGGTCAGCCTTTACGACAACTTTATGTGTGATTTGTTTCCTCCACAGGATAAATATACTTGACGCGCTGAAAACAGGCTCAAATCTAAATTTTCAGTTTTATCTCGCTAGTAGGGAGAAACTTCGTTCCCAAAGCCTCGTATGAAATTTATGTACGATGTTGGCAAAAGAACTCCCTTGCAAAGCAGGCTGCAGCCTGCTTTTTGCTTCGCAAAAATTAGCTTCGTACACAATATTTAGAATCCTGGTGCGCCTTTTCATTTGGAGCTGCCTTTTTTGAACAGATTTCATCACTGGAAGTGATGGGAACTTGTACCTGACTTTCGGTTACTGTCCGTAACTAACATGAGGTGAAACTTGTTTCCTGGGTAATTTTTATCTTTCTGATTTGCGGGACGGCGAGATGAAAACTCGTTCTTCTGGCCGTCCCGCAAATCAGAAAGACGTAATTGACCTGGTAATGAGGTTGCCATGAGGTAGAATGTTTCCTTAATTGACGAGAGGTTTCTGTTTCGAGTTCTATAGTAACCCATAGTAAGCAGTAACCCATGCAGATTGTAGACAGTCCAAGGCTTTAATATTGTAGTAAAGAAAGACACAAGAGTATTTCTGTCACTTTATTATATTGCAAACAGTATTACAGTGTTAAAAGTGGAAGATCTCCAGGAATGAAATTGCGTTTTCATTTCATTCTGCCTTATTTCTAATTCAGGGAATACAGGATATCAAGACACAAATATCGTAGATTGTTGGTATTCTGATTCATTAATAGCACCAACAGTTCTATATTTACAATATTTTCATGGATTTAACTGGTGTATTGTATACAACCAGGTCCCAGCTCCATGGTCAGCATCATTCTCCCCAGGGTCGTTTATATCTTCAATTTTGCAAGGAGGCATGACAAAATATTTTTAAGTCGCTCTTTTTCCAAATTATATCGCCTTCTCGCAATATGAAAAAAACAAGAGACACTGGGAGCGAGTTTGTACTAGTGTCTTATTTTATAACCACTTCTCCATTCGTTATACACATACGTGAACACCATCCCAAACATGTCTCTAAGAAGAAAAAAGACATGTAACTTAAAATATCCACTTTAAGTAAGTGTCCACTTTAAGTATACTTTCTTACAATAAAAAGTCCATTTTAAGTCTAAAACAAAGATGTAAGGTTAATGTAAAAGAATCAGTAAATGGTTATTATTACCTCGTAAACAGGGGGTCATTAGTCTGTCTCTGATTTACGAGTTCTTTTAAGATAATTCTATTTGCTAATGTATTAAAAAACTAAAGTACAAATCACGCTGGGTATTAGTCTCATGCTTCATTTATTTTTATTTTCCATTGCTCGTCCCATTCACGTTGTTAAACACACTAAGTTTCTGCTTTTTCATTTTTCTTTCCTTTTTGACCTCGATCCCAGCACAGGAGTATTTAGAATCTGTTGGAAAACGCAATCCACACAGAGAGTCTATTAAATTTGATTTTATTGATTGATAATTGTTTTTATCCTAAAGGATTACAGGAGCTCAACGTTTTTGCGTGGGTGTGCAGATCAAAATGTGTATTCGTAAGTCTTTGCGAATGGTTACTCTACTTTAGTTTTGTTATTATTAACAATCAATTACGTAGCCCTCACTGACATGTTGAAGTGTTAGTAATAGCATATAGAGCTTGCTAAAATAACTTAAATTAGTTTTGACACGTTACTGACTCTGAAGTTAAGTAATTAACCGAAATTAGCAGAAAATACTTATGCTAGTCGGTGAACCTTTGATTCAATTGTTTTATCAGTCTATTGGGAATACTGACTAACAGACGGAATTATTTTGACTAAGACGCCCAACTTCTATAAATTGAAAATCACATTTGTGTTTTCCAAGGTTATTATGTATTTTAGTTATCTCACAGTGATGAAGTCAAAATGCATGAAGAATTTGCGTGATTTATGTGACGTCGCCCTATTGTGGACAGCGTATTTCTAGGCATATTTTTCTTAACGTTAAAGATTCACTTAAATTTTCGTTTCTAAAAATTTCCCCGATAAACACACATAACGGTGAATTTTGTAGTTGCTAATTTCCATTTCTGACATTTCATTTGCTGTTTCTTTAAAAAATATATATATATATAAAATGTGTACTTAAAGTGGCATTTGTTGCAGTGCCGTAACCAATGGCAACATATTATTTTGAATTTAGTAAGGTCTAATCTAATATGAATGTCAGGTCAATAAATGAAATTAATATTGCCATTGACCTATTTTCAAGTTAAAAATAAAGAATATCTACATTTTATGAGAAAATTGCTCCCTTAAAAAGGTATATATCTTTAATTTCTTTTATTCCTAGTTGGAACCGATTGCTATGACAGCAATAATTTTCAGGTATATGCACAAGGCAATTTGCTAACACATGAATTAACAAAATCACAAAAATACATTACTACTTTTTTCAAAAAAGCAAGATATATATCGAGGCCATGTAATGTACAAAATTTTTACAGTGTTAGATATACATGACTAATTTCCAAGGAGTGATTACGTAATAATTATTTATAGTAACATCCATTGATTTGGTGAAAATGAAAGTCCAACCCCTAGCGGTTTAAAGCGCTGGTAACACAACCCGCAAAAAGTCCACATTAAGAATAAAAAAGACATGTAAACTTAAAATGGACTGCAAAAAATCCACTTTAAGTAAATGTCCACTTTAAGTATATTTTTTGACCATTAAAAGTCCATTTTAAGTCGATGAATTAATCTATATATATATATATATATATATATATTATATATCTATATATGCTATCCTTTAACGATTTTATCAAACAACCTGCTGGAGGCTGGAGATTAACTCCAGATTTCAACAGGTTGTTTGATAAAATCCTTGATGTAAAACATCGTGATTTCTCACACTGTTATATGTCTGG
>JAUCNQ010114545.1:0-11289 GCA_032352715.1 Bougainvillia muscus | reverse complement strand
AATTAAAATTAATGACTTTGAGTACTCCACTTACTGCTGTGACTAAGTAAAAGCATGTTCTAAATCCGCCTCTGTGGATTATCCCGAATTTGCAGTGACATATGAAGGTATTTATTTGTCAGAAAAATGTGACGGTTATCTTCAAGACATGATTGAGTTAAACTTCCTGTTCTTAACAGGCGGCTAAATAAAAAAGATAAGTACTTAACTCATATCAACTTTTTTTAAAGCTAAAAAACATTTTACTGCTACAAAACACAATCGTTTAAAAATTAGAACTTTTATGCCTTTCTGTTAATAGTTTTATACCATCGCTTTTGCTGGTCGAAACTCAGTGGTAAAATATCAGGAAAAATATATATAGCAAAACGGACCAGAGCATGCATTAACCACTTAGCACTGGAATTTATACCCTCACATTCTTTTTGTTTTTTTGTATAAATTTTTAACAATCTATTTCGGATATTATCACAAAATAACCGGTATCCAGTCGAGGTCAATATTCAGAACCGTCCTTTAAATGTTGAATAATTTACCTTAAAAATATGGAAAAAGACTTGATGTTTGTATAATGAGATTTAGTATGAAAATGATTAAATTAACCGAGTTAAGGCAAAAAATTCTGCTTCCGGAGAAAAGAGCGGAAAATGTTCGGAAGTAGTTCATTTTCAGATAAATCACTAAAGGCGGCCAAGTTTTGTTTACAAACGCTGTTTCAAACATCCTAATTTAGTTTTATTAAGTTTTCAACCGAAATACTGTGATTTGTTCAGAATATCTAAATATTCTAAAAAGGTACAATTATTTTTACAATTTCAACGCAAACATTCAAACAACTGTGCAAAGTTTCGATTTTATATTTATTTCTTTTTGTTTGAAAATTATTTAAAGTCGATTATAAATACAATAAAATAAGGGAATAAATATTCATGGGTAAGGGAGACCGGCCTTTCCTGTGAGGTTAACATGGGTCAGAATGGTTAGCCTTGAAGCTAATTAATATCGCCTACTGTATAGAATAACAATTTGTTTGAGCTTACCACAGAACTCTGCCAACGTCTCAGATTGCTCACTCATAGGCAATTTGTCTCACAGCTGAACACTCACGTGTGAAATCGAGAGAAATCCAAGCCTAGTTGTGCGAGTACTATTCCGCACCAATATATTTGTATTTCTAAGATTATAAAGACAGTTCTCTCTGAATACAAATATACTACTCATGTACGAAAGATTTAGGCTATGTTTCGTTTTGTAAATTGAGGGAAATACATTAAAATATTAAAAATGTGTTAGTTTACAAGAAGACTTTCTATAGGCGAAATGAACTGCTATGGCTTCTGTGATTGGTTAAATTTTTCCGTCGGAAATTTTAACCAATCACAGAAGCCATGACAGTTCATTTCGCCCGCAACGATTATTCATGTAAACGAGTCCTTAGTCTTCATCTTGATGTTTTGATCAGGTCTGACTGACTCCGCCACTGTCAATAACAATGAAGGAGACAACGAGCATAATACGTAATTAAGGTTTAGATGATTCATGCAAAAAAACTTGCTTGAGATTTTCTAATGAGCAAGTTTAAACCAGTGGCGGATCCAGTCCTAGTTAGGGCAACACGATGGAGTATAATTACTTTTAATTCTTAATAACATTATGTATGACGCTGCGTCTTTAGAGACCAGGGTCATACATAAAGTAATTAAAATTAATGAGTTTGAGTATCCGTCGTACTGTTATGACTAAGTAAAAGCATGTTCTGAGTCAAAGGTAGACATTAAAGGTGTTATAAAGAAACTTATAAATCTGTTTACTTAATAAAATAGTTTCTCTCTAAATCTATAAAGTTTTTATTATCTTTTAACTTCAGATGTGTGTTCATATTCTTAAAGTACTACATCATTTTGTATGAAAGTCATTGATTTCAGTAAACACAATACTAACAACGAATAACCTAATGCCGAGCGTCATTCAAAATTAAAAATAGACTAAAAGTGTTAGGTACGACACTGCACAAAATCCAACTGTATCCGGACTTTTTTTCAGTCCGTATTCGTCCGTATTAAGACAGAATGCGAGCATTCTGTCTTAATACCGACGTATACGGACTGAATACGGGAGTAGACGGACTGTATAAAGGACCGGATACAGCTGGGTTTTGCGCAGTGCAAACGAATGCTTGTTATCCTTTAAGGATTCTATTATTCAACCTAAAAAAATCCGAAATTATGCTTCCGATATCCGTAGAGCTTTGAGATTTTTAATATAATGGTTAGTGGTTAACAGATATATTTGCAGTTTTTCAGGCTGCTATTTTATGTAATTTAGACAAGTGTTTGCTTCCCCGACTGTTTTTCATCAAGACAATCAGTGTTCAATTTCGATTGCAGCCAAGACGCTTATGTCTGTTTGGTACAGAGATACATCTACAATCTTGTGAGACTAGCGTTCGAAATTTACAGATTTGTGAGCCATAAGTGTAGGTTCTTCTTTCTAAATGACTCAAGTTTTTTTACAGCTCGCTGATTAGCTCGCAGGATCATTGTAGACTTAAGACCGATTGTAGTTGTCCAAGTACAAAGAAAAGATAACGGACCCTGGTTAGGGAGTTGTTTATTGTTTTACTTTTTAATATCTAGATTTCAAATCACATGCTGTAATTCACAACAGAAAAATGATTTGGACTATTTCCGGAGATAAATGGTTTCAGTCAATTCTCAGTGTAAGCATAGCTAGTAGTGTGTTTCGTACTAAAACAATCAACTACATTTTGCTGCAAATTTATACCACATAAAAAACAGAATTAGAGGTATATTTTCATCCATTTAAAAAGTCAAAGAGGGTTGAATAAAGTTGTAAAAATAACTCACCTCGATACCAGCGTATTTTGTATCGCCTGCTTAATATATGACCTCTTTTTAGTATGATTTACCATGAAAATTTCTGCACATGTGATCATTTAAGTCAGTATTTTGTATTTTCCTTTCATCTATTCTGATCTACAGTCGTTTTTAATATCATAAAACATTGTATTTCTGACATCATCAGATGTATCTCTTATATTGTACTCTAGATACAGAATTTGAGTCTTCTTTGTCCACACTTTTAGCTCCATTGCGAGAGAGAATATATAATGAAACAACTGAAGCCAGGTACTGTATATACTGCACCACCAAAACCATCATCATCTACAACCAAAACTATATCTTCTCAACTACAACCACTTGAGGTGAGTGCAAACAAACTATCTTATAGTAAATGTATTATCATTTAAGGGCACCGCGCAAAATCCAGCCGTATCCAGACCTTTATACAGTCCGTATACTCCCGTATTCAGTCTGTACACGTCGGTATTACGGACGAATACGGACTGGAAATAAGCCCGGATACAGTTGGATTTTGTGCATTTATGTCTGGCAACTAAAACGATATTTCTAAATCTAATCAATTTCAATCTCGTCTACAGCGGCTGATTAATCCTTGACAAAATATATCATCTGTATTATGTAATAGGTTAATGACTAGGTTTACTCAGAATCATCGACCAAATCGAGCACTGCACAAAATCCAGCTGTATCCGGACCTTTATACAGTCCGTCTGCTCCTGTATTCAGTCCGTATACAACCGTATTAAGACAGAATACTAGCATTCTGTCTTAATACGACGAATACGGACTGAAAAAAAGTCCGGATACAGTTGGATTTCGCGCAGTGCAGTGTGGAGAAAGAATTTAAAATAATTTGAGAGGGAAAATTCATATAGTGAAAGTCAAATTTCGTACTTCATTTAGTCATTCAGTGCTGAAGAAGTAAGTGATTACTAATCATCGTTTGATATCTGCTGATTGGTAATCACAGCAGCTTACGGCACTAAATGAACGATTAGAGTTTCACCCATCTTCGGACAAATTAACCTTGATCTAATTAATCAAACATGAAATAGACAAACTCTTGCAACCTACACCTTACATTTATTTACTCCGTCACTGCCCCAGTCAGTTACTTTAGAAACAAGGCTGTTCTTCCATAGGTCATCATTGTGTAGCCGAACACAATTATCTCAAACGAACAGGTTGAAGTTCATTTATAAACCTGATCGTACTACGCAATAGGGAAATTCCTCTTTAAACCATCACCACAAACTTTAAAGTAAGTATAGAGTAGTACCAAATATATAAGGATGAATAACATTTAATAATAAAATTCTAAATATGATTTGATATCTAATACATTCGATTTCAATTTAATTCAATTTTTTTTTATTCAGACTGATGAAGAAGATGCAGAAACACAACCGCCATCTCCACCAGCATCACCAGATTTGATAACAACATCTTTACTAACGGAAGTATCTTTGCTACTACCACCACCATCATCATCACCACCACTGCCACCACCGCCACCACCGTCACAATCAAATGTAACCACGGTAAGTCAGTAAGCATTACCTTGTTTAAGTTTCAAAAAAGTTGTTAGCCATAATGTATAAATAAATGCTTTACACTGTTTGTCCACGTTAAGTATCATAACACAGAAGAAATTAAATTAAAATTCTCTTTTTCGCATTACGAATAAAATCAAGGTATCTTCACTGCACAAAGTCCAACTGTATCGGTACTTTTTTCAGTCCGTATTCGTCGGTATTAAGACAGAATGCGAGCATTCTGTCTTAATACCGACGTATACAGACTGAATACGCGGGATTAGACGGACTGTATAAAGGTCCGGATACGGCTGGATTTTGTGCAGTGCTTGTGCAATGTGTATAGTTTTCTTCATAATATGAACAGCATCTTGTTTCTTACATGTTGGTGTTTGAATTTACAAATATATCTAAGGCAGTTGTTTTCAATTTTAATAATATTCTATTTTTGAGTTTGACGAAGAGGATTTAGAAACCCAACTGCCATCTCCACCGACCTCTCCAGATTTGGTAATACCAACGTCTTTACCTCTGAAGGCAGCCGTTCCATTTCCACAACTACCGCTCCAACTACGACTACAATCATTAGCACCACCAGCACCGCCACCACCGCAATCAAATGTAGCCGCTGTAAGTGATTGTACTTCAAATTATTCATGTTTCAGAACAGTAATCAGAGATATGAGTGGATCAGCTAGTAAGTCAGAGAGCGAGTCGTCTAATATTAGCGTGTCTTTTGTCACATTTCGATTAACATCTGATTTGTTTGCTGCTGATGGCCATTAATTGAGCCTGCTGTATAGGTGAATCCCTTTAGTCTCTGATACATAACAAGCCAGTCTAGCAATAGGATTCTAAACTTACTGCTTATGTATCACTTTAATGTTGGCTATTTTCATTTTGTATTGTTTGTCACACCTTGTTAATTTCGTATAAGAACAATTATTGAAAATAGTGGTTAATAGCGCGCTCCATTGGTTTGAATGAAGTATGTTTGTGGCGCCTCAAATATGTGCCCGATTAGCAGCATGTCTTAGGTAATGTTTCGGGTTTTACATTTAAAAATTCATTCTACTTTGATTTTGTTGTTAAGATTGTTATATTTGCTAGTCTTTGGATTGCATCCGATTGAAAGTTTGATATGCTGATACTGTGATTAGTGTTGATCGGAATCAATGAAGATTCACACTTAATGAACACACTTAAATTTCATTAATGCTAGAGTAACAGGATCATGTACCTTTGTGGTTGTCGAGGCTTAGTTATTCGTCATTTAAAGAACGGAATGATTGTTATTAATTATTTATACAATTGCTTCATTCTTAAAATGACCTGCAATGAGCTTTGACTACCGTAACGGCACCTGAGCCGATAAACATAATTAAACCTTATCGCCCTACCTTATGTACAAAGTTAAAAGTAACTCATTTACAATTCGTCTATAGGATTTCTATATTACTAGATTTAATATTGAAGATCAATCCTATTAACGTTCGATCTTCACCCGGGTCAAATCATATAAGAGTAAAATGTATAAGTTAGTTATCATAATGTGCCTTATCTTAAAATTCTCTGTAGTGCAGCTAAAGCAGTCTGTTATCAACGCTTCATAGGTCTTTCGGATAAAGTGACTATTTGGTATCACCTTTATTAATGCATCTAATGCATTCTATTTCAATTTAATCAATATTGTTTTTTATCCAGACTGATGAGGATGATGCAGAAACACAACTGTCATCTCCACCAAAAATACCGGATTTGATAACAACAACATCTTTACTACCGAAAGTACTCTTGCCACCACCACCATCACTACAACCACTGCCACAACTACCATTACTACCACCACTACCACCGCTACCACCGCTTCTACTACCACCACTACCACTACTACTAACACCACTACCGCTACCATCACCTCAATCAAATGATACCACGGTAAGAGATTATGCATGATATTTTTAACTTTCAGAACAGTTGCCAGCTAAAATGTTTCAACTAAATGCGTCTGTATTATAACAGGTATCGATGTTATACATTTTACTTGTTTATTTAAACGCCAGTTCACAACTGTTCGTATTACGAATAAAATAAGGGTATTCTTGTGCAAAGTTTACAATTTTCTTCATAATATCAACAGCATCCCGTTTCATACTTGTTGGTGTTTGAATTTAAAAATATATCTAAGGCATTTGTTTTAAATTTTAGTAATATTCCTTTTTTTAAGGTTGCTGAAGAAGATGTAGAAATCCAACTGCCATCTCCACCGGCCTCTCCGGATTTGCTGTCCCCAACCTCCTTACCCACGGAAGCAGCCCTTCCATTTTCACCACTACATCTACCACCACCACAATCGAATATAACTAATGTAAGTGATTATACATTGTATTATGCACCTGTTCGAGGACAGTTACCAAAAAAATCGCAGCAAAAATGGCAGCACCAAATATAATTAGTCTTTTCAACAGATTCAGAACAAGTCAAAGATTTAGTCAAAGTTGTTAGTAATCCTGATCATTTTTAGCCTTTTTCAAACTGTAGAGATAATGTAAACTACTGCTGCTGAAAGTGTAGTTAGTCAACTGTTATCCATCATCCCTACAAAAACATCCGACTCAATGACACAACGTAAAGACATATCCTTATATTTCAAAATAATTGACATCAGATAAAGTAAAATCACACAGCTATGACCATGGTCTCGCTGAATGCTTTAGTGGTTACTGCAAACGCAGAATTTATTAAATTAAATTCTTGTGATAAATGGTTAAACTGTGCAAATAAATTTTAATCATATTTACGAGAGTTAAATCTGAAATAAAGGCGAGGTGTGTGTGCAGTTAAGAGTACCAAAGCTTAATAGCGCTACCCATTTATGTTAATAACATATATGTGCAAACTGATATGATTATGTAAACATAATAATTTTGTCGACAAGATGTGATTATGTCAGCAAGATGTGATTATGTCTACAAAATAATTATTTCGACAAGTTGTGATCATGCCAACAAGACAAAACTTTGCACATATGATTTATTACCATAACTGGGCGGCACTGGTATATTTTGGCAGTAAGAGTGTGTCCAGTAACAGTTAGTTATACGTAAGATAGACTATTACAGGACACTTGGCAGTTCAAAACCTATTTTCGTAGGACTTATTTACACTTAACTCTTAATTAGCAGTCATATTTTTTTAGATGAAGGATTTTAATGATGTAGATGTATCATCTCAACTTCAAGCGGTACCAACTCCACCATCACCGTCTCCTCCTCCTACGCCACCGCCTCTACCACCGCCTTGCCTTGTACCGCAAATAGTCGAGGTAAATATTAGATCACAAACATGCTATATTTTTAGAGCATTCTTTGTTTTTATTATGCGTTGACGTTATTTGCACTTAATTTCTCTTCATGTTACCATAGTAGTTAAAAAGCTGTCGAATGTTTCTAAAGTCCTGAGAGTTAAACTTTAGCAAGAAAAAATCTGGAATATCTCATTTGAACGTAGATTAAAAATGGATTTGCTTGTTAGTCTGGTATTAAATACTAATTTGATCTGCGATTAACAGTTCTTATTATTGAAAATGACAAAATAAGAATGTAATACAGAGGCAAAGTGTGTTTCATTTCGCAGGACAAAAGAACAAAAATCATGTTTATTAACCCTTTCATGCACAGTGTTAGAAAATGGTCATACACACTTTTACAATCTTGCAGCATTTGCTGCAGGATTGTTTAAATATGTGTGACAATTTATCGACATCATGCATGAAAGGGTTAATAGATCAATTATTCCTCTTGGTCCGTAGGAACCAGAGAGGTTTGAAATAGCCGGCGGATGGATGGATGTGTGTTAACAAAAAAAATACAACTATCGGGTCTACTTGAAGCTTATAAGTAGGCTAACTAATATTTTTCAAAACTGCTTTTACGAATGTTCAAGTGGAGTTGGGCTTTGAAACTTGGCACACATATGAAACTTAGTCAGAGGGTTCCACTGCGCATGTCGACGTATCACTGTGATGACGTCATTATGACGTCATCAGCTATTTTTAGAAAGACAACTTCTCGTTGGAGTTGGGCTTTGAAACTTGGCACACATGTGAAACTTGGTCAGAGAGTTCCATTGCACATGTCCAAGTGCCACTGTAATGACGTTATTATGACGTAATGAGCTATTTTTAGAAAGACAACTTCCTGAAGGAGTTGAGATTTGAAACTTGGCACACATATGAAACTTAGTCAGAGGGTTCCACTGCGCATTTCCACGTGTCACTGTGATGACGTCATCATGACGCAATGGGCTATTTTAAGGAAGACAACTTCCTCTTAGAGTTGGTTTAGAACCGCTTTAAGTAGAGGGATCACTATGAACTCAGCATCATGCGCTCTTAAGCTTTTCACCGAGAGGTTCAAGCTGTAAGCTTTCTTGTTTTTCTTTTAGAGACTAAAATTTTTAACCCGAAAAGAATTACAGGAACGACAAGAATTACAGGAACGCCATTCTAATCAACATACTGAAAAATCTCCGGAGGTAAGACTAGGTTTAGAGATCTCTCTAATGTATGTATTTTTGTCTAAAGGAGTTGTTTTATGGTTTCGTCTCAAAATTTTGGTTCACAAATGGTTTTATTTTTCTTCTCAGAACTGTCAAAGTCTATGAATGCAATAAAGTTTGTACACATTGCACAAAATCCAACTTTATCCGGACTTTTTTTCAGTCCGTATTCGTCGGTAGTAAGACAGAATGCGAGCATTCTGTCTTAATACCGACGTATACGGACTGAATACGGGAGTAGACGGACTGCATAAAGGTCCGGATACGGCTGGATTTTGTGCAGTGACGAAGATCCAATCTGAACGGAATAAAACGAATTTTACCGCAAACGTTTTAGACAAACTCAAACCAATTTTTGTTTAAAGCTTGTATCAAATCTGTGGAATATTTTTTGGATATTTCCCATTAAGCACAAGAGATGCTTTGAAGAAATAAGCATAAGAGATATTTTGAAGCAGTTAATTGGATAATTAATCATGTACTCCTCCTTAGACTTTCGGTGAAGAATTGTTTGGTCGCTTATTATCACATCGCAAGAATTATGAAGGATCTTGCAGCAAGGTATGCATAAAGAGGTGAATTTGGACTATTTCTGAGCACCGAAATGGAGGCTATCACTTATAAACTTTTTATAATTTACAAATGGTCAATAGCCTTGAGGCTAATGACCATTTGTTAAACTGTTAAAATTTATTGACTTATGCTATCCACTATATTGGTTTGATGGATCATAGTCATTCATGGATAGGTTAAAGGGTGTTTGGGATATATGCGAATTTCGATGTAATTCACATTACAAGGGATTAATTATGGACCCAATCATCTCCATTTTCATCTGCATCGGAAACACTAAAATTGTTTAAGATTCTAGTTTTAATTGAGTTAGACTCGTTGCAATAATGTCGGGAACTGTAGCAAACTCGTCAGACAAAAAATATAAGTCACGGTTCACTATACAAATGTTCTTCTCGTAATCACTGATAATACATTAATCACCTGATGATACTACTAAAACTCATAACAGTACTACTTTCCTTCAAGCTAAAGTTATCTTATATATACAAACAGAAGATTCAAGAAATTTTTATTTCCAAATATGTTCATATCTCGTGACATTATGGAAGATTACTTAATATTCCAAAATCTCACGTGATAGAAAAGACGATTCAAGTATGTCATATATTCCATGTCAGGGATTCGGGTGACAACAAATCCAGTACCGCAAAACCATCAACAGCAATTTAGCAGTCCCTATTTTTAAAAAACAAACAAATCGTCACCTGGTTCAAGGTCTTCGTGAATTTCGTCGCCGAAGAGAAGTTCTTTGTTCAAGATATCACAAATTTTCTGCTCAACTTGAACAGCAGGCGGATTTTTTTCAATTTGAACTGCGTCTGATTATTGGCAATCAAAAACCCTGACCCCATTGTGTAGTCAGATTTATGGAAACTAAATAAATTCTACAACAAATTTCTTGTTAATTAAGTTGTTTTCACTGGGAATCATTTGAATCATACTTTTTTTAAAATCCTTTTTAATAAAATATTAATTCTCAAATATGCTCTGCATTTTGCTGAAGCCTAACTTTGACCAAGGGTCATCTATGCTTAGGTTTTTATAATAGTGGTTTCTAATTATTTTTGATTCAAAAAGCGTTCGAGTTTAAACGAAAAACACATTCGAAATGACCTGGTTTCTACATGCAATATTATGGATTATCTGGTTAATTTTCATGTAACTACACATGAACTATCGTACATAACCACTAAAGCTTAGCCACAAAGCTTATGAGCAGTGCAAATAATTTCCGTTTATAAATTTACTTTTTGGTAGACATGTTATCGCAATATTTAGTAAATAATTTTTCATGATCTTTAATCGGTTGTTGTATTGATATACTAAAAATGTATTGTTTATGCACGTGCACAGCGATGGTAAAATTTAAAAAAAATTATTGCTCACAAATGCGCTTGATCTCGTTTTCTTCAAGAATTGTTACAAATGTTTTTACAACTACACTGAGAACATAAATTCAGCATTCAGCGATGGGCAGAAGCAAAGAGAATGTTCCACTTGCTTTTAACACGATATTTCGACTCTTAGTGCGATTTTTAGTGCGATTCTTAGTGCGAAAGAGCGAATTATTTGGTCAAAGTTAATCAGATTCAATAAATACTGTCCTTCACACTTGCCATCTGCATAAAATATCACGGGATAAAAATTAATTTTACTACTTCAGAGGCGGATTTAGAACATGCTTTTACTTAGTCACAGCAGTAAGTGGAGTACTCAAAGTCATTAATTTTAAT
>JAUCNQ010114534.1:0-11289 GCA_032352715.1 Bougainvillia muscus | reverse complement strand
AAATTCGCTTCACAATTCGCTTCATTTTCACCTTAGATGAAGTGTTATTGTAACACTTAAGTGTTATTGTAACACTTCATCTGAGGTGAAAATTATTAGGAATGATCCATGTCCATAACATTCGTATACTAACTTTATATGCACAATAACAGTTCTTCTGTGATGAAAATGTCACAATTTGAGGTACAAATTATCGTGGATGGATCCTTATTAGATCGATTCTACCATTATTAAACGGATGGAAGCATCCAAATATGTAAATGGCGCCGCTTATTAAATTAAAGCTGAGAGTTCATTTAAAAGTGACAAAAATTCCAATCAAAATCTTAAAAAAAACATGGAATTTCCTAGAAGCTACGTCACCTCTGGGAATGATGTAACCGCTAAACAATGTACTGTCTTCCACTACTTCTACCGCGTCTAAATCAATCGTAAGTGACTATTATTTTAAAACCAAAACATAGAATCCATCTATTACAAACCACAACAAAACTATATTTTAGATAACACCGCGGGTGATTTCTGTGAGATACTTAGGTTCTTAAGTATTTCCTGCTGAGTGAGACCTTTAGAAAAAAGTAAAGTAACAGTTTTTAACATTGAATGTGTTCATCAAATGTACGTCATGCAATGGATGGCAGAGGCAGATCAAGCTTTTACCTAGTCACAGCAATGAAATGGAGATTCTAAGCATGCTAAATGACATTAATTCTAATAGCTTTCTGTATGATGATGGGTCTCTAAAGAACCATCATCATACAGAAGGCTATTAAGAATTAAAACTTTAGCTCTTCCTCGTGTTGCTCTGACTAGGGTTAGAACAGCACTGGATGGACTGACGTAAACAAATGATACCTAACTGAAAAATAGGGCTAACTTAACTTAGTGGCTGGACAAACTGCTGAGAAAGGAAATGAACTGGCCAATAGACTGAGCTACCAAGGTGGCTAGCAACACTTCAAGACCAAATTCCAGGACTTTTTGTAAAAAGACTCATTTTCCAGGATTTAGTCATTCTTTCCTGGACAATGTGACTGATGTAATGCACCAACAAGTAAATTGATGAGCGGGTTTTGGAATTGAGCAATGGAAAGCTACCTAACCATATACATTGATCGGGTGAGACATGGGCCTCATAAAGAGTTTTAAAGTAAGTGAGTCCAGTGTTGTTTATGTATAGTGTCTTCATGGCATGAGGCAGACAATGCACTTCAGGAGCAATACACAAGGTACTCATTTTTCCAGGAATTCTACCAGTATTTCCAGGATGCCCAGGAAAAGCAGCAGTTTTCCAGATTTTTCAGAACAAATTTGGGTTTTCTAGGCTTTTCTGAGCCTTTACGGGTTCTCCCAGGATCTGGTCACCCTGACTACATTTGCCTGAACGGAAAGAGAGGGAGTGATTTTTCTTTACGATGGAAAGGTTTTCTGAGTAAAGCAATGCTTACATATTGTTACTTCGAATTGTTTAGTCATAACCGCTTATCTACTGCAATTTAAAGGTCCAAAATTTGCAATGCCAGGGTAATTTAGATTTGTGAGATAAACCTCTCGTCCTCTCGTCCTCTCGTTACTAAGAAATCGTTGTAAAAATATTGGTTTCACATATGTTGACATACATACAAAAAATTTTCCTGAGATGAAAATAAAACCAGGCAGCTGGGTTTATTTATTCGAACATGGATTAAACTCTGATTGGCTAAATCTAGTGAGGTCTTACAAAATCTGGAAAAGAGGAGATACCAATTTTTGGATATAAAAGAGGACATTGGCATAAGGGGGTATAGACTTGATCTTTCTCTTTCAACACCAAACATATCAATACCAGTGAAGAAAGGTATGTTAGAAAATATGCAAAGCAGTGTTTTTTGTAGAGTTAGTTTCCTCTTGGGGTTAAGGCACGAGTAGGGAAAGCGATGCCGCACAATGCCACAGAGATGGATGATGTTTAAAAAGGGGTGATACCAAAAAGGGGGCGAGACCCCTCCACCCACTGTGACTGGTTTCTACCATAGAGAAATACTGAAGTTTTTACTGGATTTCTGATACAATATTTTTAAATTAATTTCTTAGGTTAAAAGAAAAGGTATCTATATTCAAACGTAGTGTTCTGAGTAAATATGACACTCGCACAATGACATCAAACAAAATTGTTTGGCAATTTTAAATTTGTCCCTTGTGAATCAAATGACGTATATCCTATCTACACCCAAATATTTTTACAACGCTAAATCCATGAAAATTATACTCATTTGCAATATCGACCTATGATCATGCCGATAATTATATTTGATCGATTGGATGACTCAATTTGTATGTGTTTATGTCATTGAGTGAAACAAGCCGCTGAGATAACGAATCAGTGTTTGATTTCTGCTATTTCCGTAGCAGAAATCAAATAATGATTCTTTATCATATACATCTTCAGCACTGAACGAGTTAATTTTTTTTATGAAAATTAAGATATTTGATTGGCCGATTATGATAATGAACGATCTTTTTTTTTATCTTAGGTTAACCCTTTAATTCAGAATGTTGTAAAATGGTCACATGTACCTTAACAATCCCGCAGCATAATGCTGCAGGATTGTTAACGTATGTATAACCATTTTGGATATCATGAAGTTAAGGGTAAAATCTATATGACTTTATCCGAGCAGAATGGAAATATTTTTTAATAATGACGTGAGCAAATACGCATAATTCAACAGCAAATATAATTAAACGGTAATTACACGGATTTTTAGAGTAATATCTTTTCTACCACTGTAATCTTTTCAATGGTTACAAATGACGTCAACCTACATAGCAATTATACTGTTAACCAACATTCTAGATATGACGCCAATCTCCCTAGGGAAAAGATTTCTTTGTCTGGTCTCCAACAACGCTACAGGGAAGTAATTGTTCATGTTTTCCTATGCTACACACGCAATCGGGAATTGATTCCAGTATCGATGAACAAGTTCTATATCTAAGGTCAACACATGGTAGAACGTAAAAAGCATTCAGAAGAAGTGTTTTCGTGCATGCTTAATACCAAAAAATGAACTCAAATTCCAGGACTTTTAAGTGTTTTCTAAGACAATTTTTCATTTTCTCAAGAACTTTTGCACCAAAAGCTCCAGGACTATTCCATGACTTCCCACTAAATTCAAGGACTTTCCAAGACTTATGACTTGCCAATAAAGTTCTTATAGATTTCAAGATGCAGATAAGGCAAAATAAGCAGACGAATGATTTCCGGAAACGAAAACAGATTTGTTGCAGATTGTGCATGTGTGCAGGTTGAAAATCCCTGAGAGACACAAAATTCCAGGACTTTTCCAGGATTATTCATGAATAATCATTAAAAATCAGGACTTTTATTAAGGACTTTTCAGGATTAATTTTCGATTCCAGGACTTTAAATTCGATTCCAGGACGATGTGTCAAACGAATTAAAGCAAACTTCTGAAATGAATCCTATGAAAGAAGGAACCAAAGAGAAAGAAAAAGACGCCAAGGTTACTATAAACTATTACAGAGGTTTTAATGAAAACAAGGAAAATGTGGAGAAGGTCCGGGTCGGATCCAAGAGTAGGCAAATACCTGCGAAAAAGGGTTAAACTATTAAAAAATTCTTTTGAAATTTTAATGGTTTTACACTTCTTCGCAGGCACTTGCCTACTATTTTCAGCTTCTGGATCTGACTCTGAAGGTTTAATTGCAATTTGACCTTGTATTTTGCAGACTTTGTATATTTGCAGTTGTGACTCAAACGAACAATGGTTTAATAGAATAAAGTTAAGAAAACAAATTACATTTCTTGATCCTTTACCGCTCTGTGTTTCTTTTTTACTAAATCTTTTTCTTTCTTCTCTTTTACACTTTTGTTTGTTATTTGTTTACCTAAATAAATGTATGTAAAAAAACAGATTCATGTTATTTACACGGAAGTTTTCCACAGTAGACCACAAGTAAAATATTGACATGAATAAGTAATACCAAATTATTGTCAAAAAAAAATATATAAATAAATTAGTATATTTTTAAAAATAAATAAATTAATCTTCGTCACTATCACTGCTGCATAAAAAAATGATGTTTTACCTTAATGGTTTTATCATACAACCCACTGGAATCTGGAGTTTAACTCACTTATTTCATCAGGTTGTTTGATAATCGTTAAAGGCAAACTTATCTTCATCACTATTAAAGAGGAACTTATCAAGATCAAGATAATAGAGCAGATAACAAAAACCTATTGAAATTTGTGTAAATTGCGTTTATTTTACTGCAAAAATGATGTCAAAATACACACCAACAATTCATTATGAATTAAAAAGGTTGCAATTTATTAATTAGTCAATCTATGAGACACTCTACAAGATCATCGGCAAGATACCGCTATATAAATAACCAATCCACTGACAAAAAATCACACATTGCAGGCACCAATGACGCTGTCCCTTTAGTCATAATGGTGAAAGTGCCCCTTTCATGTAAAACAGTCCCAGTAATAACTAGCTTTCTTTGAAACTACGCATTTTTAGGGCTATGGTACATAAATATTACCCTTACTAATTAGCCCTTGCATTGGCGTATAGCATGATCCATGTTACAGGGCGAATAACCTGTTAAGTCTATCAAATGCTTTTAATGTATTGCAACTTAAAATGGCATTGTTTCTTACGCCAATCCATTTAGCAGTTAGAATTGGTAGACTTTTGACGAGGAAAGAAATGCTCCAGAGAAAAGCAAGTCAATTTACCCTGTAAGTTGCGTTATGGGTAAGAATGTAAATTAAAAAATTACACACATTTTATCTTGAAGCAAAATTGATTTGCGTATTTAATTAAAAAATTTGTTTATATCCACTATGTCTCTTAGATAAAAGTTATTAGTTTCCTGATTAATAAGGGTGTCCCTGAAAGTTGTTAAAAAATATCAAGACATAGGTTTTTGTGTTGGATAGTAGCGCAGAACAGGGATCAGAGTAAATCATTGATATGACCAATTTAACAATTTATATTATGTCTATCATAGTCTATAAAAGGACTATGCAGACATTGGGTATTATAAAAGTGAAAAGACACACTTTATGAAAAACAGTTATGAAGGAAAAGCCTAAGACGATTTCAATGATCGTGGATTAAAAGCATTCACCACGAATGCAATAATTAGGGGGAAATATACGATGCATAAAAGGGTTTGTCTAGAAATTTTGTTTTAATTCGTTTCACAAATTGTTCCATTTTCATCTCAGATGAAGCGTCATTGTGCATACAAAGTATGCACAAAGACACTTTTTCTGAATGAAAATTGATGTACTCAGGCGGATACATGAAGTGAATTTCTGAGACGATTTCCTAACTATTGATTCTATAATATTTCTGTTTATTAGGACTGTAGATTTACTGTGTACCTACGTTGACGTCAAAATAAACAATATGAAAGACCGGTAGAAAATTGAAAAGACAAATATGACTTGTACGAGCTTTAAATAATCCTGTATTGTTTAGCTCGATTATTTTTGGCTCGATCGGTGTAGGAGTCTTCATAGCGGCAATAGACTGTAAATCATTCCCAACAATTGCGCCTACACTCATTTCTCAGGGAGCGTCCACAAAATCCGTATGAAAATACGTATCAATTTCCATTCAGAAGGAGTGTCTTTGTGCATACTGTGTATCCACAAAGGCGCTTCTTCTGTGATGAAATTTGCGAATTTTGTGGGCGATCCCGATATCCATTATTTTCCACAGTGATTTCCAATTATTTCGACATTTTATTATGACCCAGACAAGTTTTTTAGAGTAAATAATAACCAGTAAATATTTAAAACCTAAACTTTTACTAGGTGACGTGATTTCCAATAGGCTCCTTGGCTTTTGTCTAATGAAAGGTGTGACATCGCGCAATAATAAAATACTGCATAAAAACTGGTGTTTTACATTAGCAGACCTGTAATTTCATAAAAATCCGGATTTAACTCTTTGCCCAACGTTTCATAAATTCAGCCCGAAGCCCCACCCCCAGGAATGCTTAACAACCAAATATATAAGAGAAAAAAATATTTGAATATGCAAATGACAAAATATTCGGAAAAGTAGGGCATCTGCCTTAGGGATTTTATCAAACAGACTTAAGCAGGTTGGTTGATAAAATCGTTAAAGGATAACATAACTTTTCAAGGTTGTTCAAAAGATCACACCGGATAACTAAAGTCGTTAACAATGTAGTAAGAGCCTTAATTTTCACATTTCACAAAAAAATAGTTTATATTTTTTTCTCAAATTTAAAAATTTATGTTTTTTACTACATTTTTAACGACTTGGGTTATCCGGTGTGATCGTTTGGATTTTTCTTGATACATATTATGGGTTGTGTATAATATAAACAGTCCATAAAGGAGTTCTGAAATGATAAAATCTGTAAAGAAGCACTGACTACATCAAATTTTATACAGGAAAATACAAGTCAAAAGCCACTTTTTAAGACTTTTCCCCGCAATATGCTCCCCTCCTGGCATTTTTGAGATAAGTTTTTTTAAGAATAATGCTAGACATTAATACTGGTGGACTATTTTTCATTTCCCGCCTTTAGACCAATTTTCATTGAATTTCCATGTTTACTTTAGACGTCAAATCCTTATAAAATGAAATTGACAATATCTTTCTAATTAATGCTTTGTTTTACTTGAAACTTGGCGCAGATGCAGTTTCGGAAGATACTTCTGACTGTATAAATATTTCCCGATTTATTTTCCGATTTTTGCTTTTTTCCGGTAAATTCCAGAAAAAATTGAAATACAATAATTTATTATTTTAATATAGATTGGTACATCGTTGCCGGGTTTTTTTATTGATAACTGAGGCTATATTAGTTACCTGTTTAATATAGTCAAGGATTCGTTTCAAAAAACGCCATAGACCAGTTCATTTTTTCATCTCAGGATAAGCGGTTTGTACACACACGGCATGTAGAAAGACACTTCTTCTGAGATGGTACGATTTACGATACGATTTTTGTCACGAAAGTTTAATTGAAAACCATTGACAAAGAATTTATTTATCTCCCGAATTCCTGATTTGACTTGCAGATTTTATACAGTATACAAAAGACAGATTGATATTTTTCGAGGATAAGGCAAGAATTACTTCCGATGCTTAAACCCTAAAACCATTAGGATTTGTCTCAAAAATTAGTTTTACGAACTCGTTACTTTCTTATCCCTTTCAACTCAGTATATTGTGTCTCTGTGCATAGATACAAAGTAATCACTAAGGGATCGTCTACAAAATTCGTATGGAAATTCATACCAATTTTCATACAGAAGAAGTGTCTTTGTGCATACATAGTATGCCTAAAGAAATTTCTTCTGTAATGATAATGGTACGATTTGTGATACAAATTTTGTGGACGGTAACTAATGCACTTCTACTGAGTTTTGTGAATGACATTGATTCTGCTAAGAATTTTAAAACGATTCCCTAAACGACTTACTAATTGAAATTCTTTATTTCATATGATTTAGGTTTATGTCTTACAAAACTTTGGTAAGGTTACTTTGAAACTTTCATATAGTGGTCTCATCTAGGATAGGAGGGAAGCGTACGATCAGTTGAATAAGGTCAACTATTATGTAAAATATCCTTAAAAATGAGTTTTTATACATTATTCTAGTCCAGAGCCAGTGTACGATTGGCGGACCTATGATGCTCATGTCACATATTCACTGCACAAAATCCAACTGTATCCGGACTTTTTTTCAGTCCGTATTCGTCGGTATTAAGACAGAATGCGAGCATTCTGTCTTAATACCGACGTATACGGACTGAATACGGGAGTAGAAGGACTGTATAAAGGTCCGGATACGGCTGGATTTTGTGCAGTGATTATAATAGCGAGTTTATGCAAAGCTAGTCTAATCTACGACGAAGATTTTACCTTGCGTGTGTATATGCAAGACGCGCAAACGTAAAAACAGTGTACCCGTCGTAGATTAGACTGTGCGTTAACTCCCAAGTAATAATCAAAACCGTATGTTTTATGCTATAGCATCACAACATTACTTTGCACTTGTAAGTTTCTAGAAGTCATGCATTTTCGAAGTTTAAAACCTTTCATATTTCTATGTTAAAAGGAATTAAAGGCCGTAAATTTTGTGTATGCACAATGGGGCATTCTTACTCACTCACCTCTACCCTTTTTAGTTGCTACATTCGAACCTTTTTCTTCCTTTAATTTAGTTGCTACTGTTTTTTCATTAGTCTTTCCTTTTAGAGATTCAGACTTTGCCTTCAAGTTCTTCTCATCTAAATCCTTCTTGAGAGAAGATATTGGTGCCACTGGTGCTTCATCCAGTTGAATAGATTTCACTGAATCTTTGCATTGCGTTTCTAAACATGAATAGGGAGTTTACACACAGTATAATTTACGACGGAAACGCTTCCTTTACCTTTGTGCATATAGGTTACTTGTGCTCCATCCTGCAGAATGGAATACATGTAGCCTATATAGACAACGGTGAATTCTTCGTTGTCGTCGTAGATTAGACTGTACGTTAGCTCCCTAATTTTTAATTGTTATTAAAAAAGGACTTTTTCAGTGTACAAGATGGGTCTGGCTGAAATGTCTAGTAAGAAGTCTTTGACTGACAAAGTAGATTACATAAGGAACCGTCACAGAATAAGTGTCGGTGTGCATACTTCGTATGCACAATGACCCTCGTTCTGCATGAAACTGATATGGGTTTCAAAACAAATTTGTAGACGATCCCTAAAAAAAGTTTCTTCTGGTTGTCCTCTTAAGAGATAAATAAATATGTTATCAACCAATAAAAGTCTTGGTCATGGGGGAGACCCATGATTTACAATTGCTTTTGTGTTTTAGATGTATATATATATGAATATATTTCGAAGAAATATGATTATAATTCTTTGATTTTTGACTCTGAATTGACTAGTGTTATATAAACTTCAGAAAAATCGTTTATTTTTCGTAATGTTCTTGAGCCGCGTAGACATAGCAAAGTAGACCTCAGCAAAGAAAAAGCGATTTTCGTATGGACGAAAGTCGTTGCAGCCGACATTGCTATACCTCGCGTTTCAGATATATCTGCTAGCCTGTGGTAGAATTTTTTGCATTCCCGCCCCATTCCACCCGTAGTGGAAAACACTAAGGGCGTGGAGGTTCCATTCTCCACTTCTAGAACTCGTTGGTTGTACTTTTTTTTTTCAACCTCGTTTCGTTTGTTAGTTAAATTAACATTGGCTCTTTTCTGACATCTGGGCAGACTTCTTTAAGGATATGTGCTGTGATATCACGCACCTCATTGTGTCTAATTGAGACAAATCCCCCTCTCTTGCAAGAAAGAGCATGCGAAAGGTCGAATTTGACTCCACATGCACACAACGATGGTAACCCTGAGAGCTCCCAATTATACCTGATACGTAATGCATCCCAGAACTGCTCCTTATTTAAGTCATACCCATTGTCTTTTATTGGTAATGTTGTGAGCCAGTTATATGAACCTCACTCTCTTTGTCCTCTAAGATGCGCTAAAGTTAACTGTGCACTGCCAACTGTAAACTGTATACCGTGAAAGAATAACAAGACTAAAGAAAGGCGTGGTCGTTAATATACAGTCCAACCTACATGAGAGGGACATGGTTAAGAAGGACACCTTCAGTGACAGTTTCCTTTGCACCAGGAAAATGTTTTCTTTGCACCAGCAGAATTAACCTGGGCAGAATAAACCAGCTATAGACGGACAACTGTATGAGACGGACTTATGGATGTTTGAACTTTATCGGACAAAAGTGATGAATTTTTGGAAAGGTGACAAGGTAATTTAGTCCGACGAAAAGTTTTGTCCAACGAAAAAATTAGTTCAAATATAAATTTTCAAAATAGGCCAGATTCTTTGTTTTCACTCGAAAAACAGGGCATTTTGGCTTTTACTTATAAAATCAACGATTTCTGAATTTTAACAAATTCTCTTATGCAGTTAAGAGTGTAGAAGAACAAAAACAACATGCTCTTAATAGCTCTAATTATCCATAATAACTTTTTTTGTTTAAATTAAAAATCGATAAAATTATTGGTCGGACATAAATATTAGTCGGACAAAAGTGACGAAAATTTTGTTCCACAAAGTGATATGCGATAAGGTATGCTCAAAAAAGAAGAAACAATTGTTAGGTGTGTGTTGTGTTAGGTAAAATTACACCCATGCGTAATGTTTACTATCAGTTGAATATTATTGAATTAACCCTAAAAGGGACTGGTTCTTTTGCTAACTGACGGAACAATTATTTTGGATAATACACGCCCCAGCAAAAGCTGACAAAGTTTTTGTGGAATTTCAACCCTGTAAAATAGCAGCATCTACTGCGTTACACGCTTTTTTGGTTATACGCTGGTGCTTATTTTTTCATACTTTGAAACTAACACGGAGCTTAGATGGTCCTTATAATGGCGTCTATAGATAACACATTTATATGGCTCAAAATTCCACAAAAACAACAAAGTCTTAGGGCCTAACACAAACTTAGAGCCCGGGGTAGTGCCAAGTTATTGGCCAAATTTGAGTCTATGGTGCTTACGAGGCGGTGTTTATAAAACAAAGCGTGTATCTGGAGACTGGGGATTTAAGAGTTAAGTGCGAATCCTATGATTTTTAATCAATGACTAGCGTTAGTCAGAGCATCACGAAGAAGAACTAGAAGTTTAAATTCTTAAAATAATATCTTCATGTATGACGATGGTCTTTAGGAACCCATCTTTATACATAAGCAATTAAAACTTAATGACTTCGAGTCTCCAATTTACTGCTGTGAATAAGTAAGAGCATGTTCTGAGCCTACCTATGACTCAGAGCAAAACATAGACGGATCTGAATCTCCATCATAGTGCTTAAACCGATAATCACGATAAATAAGATCATTCTATTAAATGATCTATTTTCAAAGAAAAAAATAGAACATGATTTGGGTTTTTGCACGTGGTGTAAGCTATGGATATATCATATATTAAGACTTATCGTATTAACTTCGAAACTATAATTCTTTATCCATATTTTGATTTTAGACCCAAATAATATTAAGGGACGTGGAACAATTAAACCAGTATATTAGTTATTATGGAGAGTATTTTCTATTGTTTTGGCTCAACTTTCTTTCTTCTTTCTTCTTCTTCAGTAGACAAATACATTAATCCCCAAAATTTTCGGCGGATAAAGATTCGGCGAAAAAACTTTCGGACATATTTCTCGAAATTTCGGACAAAAATTTCGGACAAAAA
>JAUCNQ010114523.1:0-11294 GCA_032352715.1 Bougainvillia muscus | reverse complement strand
GGAGATTCAAAGCATGCTCAAAGTGATTAATTCTAATAGCTTTCTGTATGAAGATGGGTATCTTAGACCCATCATCAGACAGAAGGCTATTAAGAATCAAAACGTTTAGCTCTTCCTCGTGTTGCTCTGACTACGGCTGGATCCGCCACTGAGTTGAATATGTCTAAAATTTTATACCCTAACCCTACCTAAAAATACAGGTCAATTTCATCTGCGAAGGAGAGTGAAAGTTATCACAATAACAGGACTAAGCTTACTCAAATTACAATAATTCGTCCAATACAGACCAACCTTTTTTTCGTGGATGTATACTACTCTTTGTAGATAGGTTTTTCTGTTTTACGATAGAAGGTCCAGACAGCAGTGAGACAGTTTCTTGAATCTGTAGCGAGGCCATTTCCTCTGATTCATTACGAACTACTTGACCAGGCGTCTCATTTGCAAGAAAGTCATGTTCAGATCCGCTGAACTCCATTTTGTCTATGCCGGTTTCCATTGGAGTAGACCAACTTTTCTTTCGTGGATATGTATAAGGCCTTACGGATGTGTTGTTCTGTTTTACGATAGAAGGTTCAGACAGCAGTGAGACAGTTTCTTGAATCTGTAGCGAGGCCATTTCCTCTGATTCATTACGAACTACTTGACTCGGCGTCTCATTTACAAGAAATTCATGTTCAGATCCGCTGAACTCCATTTTGTCTATGCCGGTTCCCATTGTTGCAGACCAACTTTTCTTTCGTGGATATATACAAGGCATTACGGATGTGTTGTTCTGTTTTACGATAGAAGGTTCAGACAGCAGTGAGACAGTTTCTTGAATCTGTAGCGAGGCCATTTCCTCTGATTCATTACGAACTACTTGACTCGGCGTCTCATTTACAAGAAATTCATGTTCAGATCCGCTGAACTCCATTTTGTCTATGCCTGTTTTCATTGAAGCAGACCAACTTTTCTTTCGTGGATTTATACAAGGCATTGCGGATGTGTTGTTTTGTTTTACAATAGAATGTTCCGACAGCAGTGAGACAGTCTCTTGAATCTGTAGTGAGGCCATTTCCTCTGATTCATTACGAACCACTTGACTAGGAGTCTCATTTACAAGACAGTCATGTTCAGATCCTTTGAACTCCATTTTGTCTATCCTGGTTTTCATTGGTACAGATGATTTGGTGCATATGCTTGAGCTATTTGTAGCGAGATTAGTGTCAGATTTAACAGTAATAGAGCTTTCGCTATTTAACAAAACATTTTTTTCTCTGAGAGTGTCTTCTACACCAGAACAAACCACGTTTTCTTCTTTGAGAGTTTCTTCTACACCAGAACAAACCACGTTTTCTGCCATTTTACTAACATAATTTTCGTTGGACAAGATATGTTCGTCAAGCTGTACAGTCTCTGAAACAATTCCCGTATAAGTAGTTGTGTTTTTTTCAAATGTATACTTAAACGGACTGTTCGATCTATTTGTTTCACTTGGTGTCTCCTTCGCAAGAACTTTAGGGTCATCGCTAATCTTCACTAGGTTGTTGTTTTCGTATACTGGTTCTTCTGATTTTGAGCTAAAGAAATGTTAAACAAATTATGTCGTAAAACAAATATTATTCAACACACGGCCAAAATTGACGTCTAAAGGGACATCCTATGCGTTTATTAAAAAGGCAAATTTTCCAAGAATTCGTCCACAAAATTTGTATCGTAACACGAACCATCTTAATCACAGAAGGCACAAAAACACTCTTTCTGTATGAAAATTGATACGAATTTTCATAAGAATTTTGTGGACGGTTCCTAAGATAAAATTGAAACTATTTGAAAGCATGAAAATTGTATTACACCGCCCTCAAAGAGTACAAAGTAAAATCATCTAGTGACAAGATCTTATTTAGAACAGGAGGGTAGCTTCCTATCAGTTATTATTAGTTCTTTCTTTGAAAACTAGGTATTTTCATGCCTGAGTTGGCACAAAGGTCACACGAAATGAATTTAAAGTAGATGGGTACACATTTGAATACTTTCATCAAACATAACAAAAACAATCGCCTACAACGAAAAGGAAGAGCTTGCTCACAGTTCATTTAGAAGAAGAGTCCTTGTGTACAAATACACTTCTTCTGTGATGACATTGGTACGATTTGTGAATTTGGTGAACATTTGCTAAAGATACGAAATGGTACGATTTGCGACACGAATTCTGTGGACCTTCCAGCAGATATGTTACGTATGCGTATATACGTATATGAAATAAGTGAAGGCTGGTATAAATGTGGTCTCTAAGGCAGATATCTTACATACATATATTTGTAATAACTGAACTCTGGTATAAAATTGGTCCAACAATCGGCCTTGATTAAATGTCCTGGATTAGTGCATGGCTCTTGTTTGGCAGGAGAAAAATAAATGATAAGATTGAAACGTGTTTTAGTTTATCTTAGGATTAAAATAACTTACTGGATGTTTGAAACATGTGTATCATCCGCTTCGCATTTTTGGACTTCATCATTCTGCTAAATAAAGTCACAGAAAACTATATAGTCGTAATCGTTTTAAAAATTCAAAAATCCTCTAGAAATTAGAAAACTGATTACAAAATCCATACTTGTAGCTAAGGAACCGTCTCAAAAATTCGCTTCATTCCTGTCAATTTTCATCTCAGATAATAAATACCCTTAAAACGTTGCGATACTAGCGATTCGCGAAAATAAATACATGCAAATTTTTTATTCTTCTCCTTTTAATAATCTTTTGCTTTATTTTCTACGAAAACTCCGAATTAATAGCGAAATCAACACATTTTTTAATGAAAATATCGAATTCGCAAAAATAAATACTCGCATTTTCTTAAATATTGAATTCCCACTCGCCACTCGCAAAAATAAGTACCCGTAAAAATTTATACCAATAAGGTATTGTGCATTCTTTGTATGCACAATAACACTTCATCTGAGGTGAAAATGAAGCGTTTTGTGAAGCAAATTAAAGCGAATTCTTTGAGACGGACCTTAACCGTGTCAATTTTCATTGCAGAAAAAGCATCATGTACAAAACCTCCTGTCCTGTAGAAATAAAAAACAGAATTAACGGAGCAGTAGTTTTCACGCACTACCCCTAAATTCACAAAAAAGGATAAGGCACCGTTTCAAAAAGTCATCCTAAAGATAAAGAAGTGCATACTTTTTATTCACAACGAAACATCTTCTGAGACCTGAGATGAAAATTAAACTAATTGTGAATAGAATTAAAGCGAATGTTTCAGACAAACTCTAAGCAACTATATTGCTTTCAAGAAAAATGTTTTTCCAGATGGTAACATCTAAAGATTGGCGAAATGAATATATACTCACCTTAGATGTAATTGATTGAGCATACCCAAAGAATTCTTCTGGAGACATACAATAGATCGTTCGTTTAACTCGAGTTTCTTCATACTTCTTCCTTCTATAGTAATAAGCAAGTTCTAAGTTATTTAGGGACCGTCTCAAAAAATCGATTTATAAATTCGCTTCACTCCTGTCAATTTTCATCTCAGATGAAGTGTTATTGTGCATACTTTGTATGCACAATAAAGTGCTATTGTGCATACTTTGTATGCACAATAACCCTTAATCTGAGGTGAAAATGAAGCGATTTGTTAAGCGAATTAAAGCGAATGTTTGAGACGAACCCTGAAAGTTTGTGGATCATCCACAAAATTCGTATCGCAAAGCATTCCATTTTCATCACAGAAGAAGAATATTTGTGCATACTTAGTATGCATAAAGACACTCCTTCTGTATGAAAATTGATCTGAATATCCATTCAAAATTCGGGGACGGTTCCTTAGAATCTGGTAATCCTTTCAAAAATTCACACAAAAAAATAAATTTGAATCTTATTAATGATGCAAAGTTTGCTCTATAGTATATTATTTTAGTGAAAGCTTTTTGTTCTGATTAGTACAGTGTGTTCTAACTAGCTTAATTCTATAATACCAGTGGACGTTTTAACGCTTAAAAGTTGGAAGTTTGCTACTTCTAGTTTAAAAAAATACTAAATGTCAGCAAAACGTACTGACATTACAATGATAAATCTTATTGCTTTGATTAAGAACAACTCGATTTGTACCATTAGTATGGCGAAATTCAGGTGCACAGAACTTATTAATAATACGTAAACAAATTAATTTGTTCATCTTCATTTGCGGCGAATACGTTTAATCTGTTTCTGTAAAAACCCAGCTAGAATAGAGTGTATAATTTCTCATTATGATTTAAGGAAATGTATATAAACATTTAAGAGCCATATTATCGGTCCTCTATACACCATTCAGGACCATCCAGATTATATCCAGTTACCCATAGGGATATCCAACTCGACCCGAATCTTACATTTAGAATTTCGTTTTATACTGTACAGCTTTTATGTTCTTTCCCGATTTATGTACTCGCCTTCAGTATCTCATACTCCTTTCCAGATAGAAAACAAGTAATCTTAGTAAACTAGGCTATACAGTATGTTTACCTTTTAGCAGGGACTTTTGCCTTTGGTTTAGTCTGAAAATAGATGAGAAATGTCACAGTCAGGGCCCAGTTGTTCGAAACTCGATTAAATATGGATTAGCTTAATGTGGCATTAAATCTTACTTTATCCAATCAGAATTGATTATAAATCAATTCTGATTGGTTAAAGTCGGATTTAGCACCGGCTAAGCAGAGCGTAATCCACTTTCGAACAACTGGACCCTGATGTCTTATGTTGTTTGAATCATCTTCTATTTATCTTAGAATGGAAGGGAAGACCATGCCTGTTTCTACACATGTCTAAGGGTTAGTCACCAAATTTAGTTTTAATTCTACCATTTCAAGGCGGGATAAGTGTCTTTGGGAATACTTTGTACAACGACACTTTAATTTTAATAATAATACATAATTTTGCTGAAAAAGAGTTGATAACAAACCCAGTGTTTTGCATACAAAAATAAGTTTTATTTTAATAAGGGTTTTATCATACAACCTGCAGAAAAATTTAACCTCAACATTTCTGCAGGTTGTTTGATAAAATTGGTATCTTTTAAAATCTTTTTTTTCAAATTTGCTTTGTTCTTGGGCAATTGATGTTTATTAAAATGTGGCTCTGTTATCGAATCTATTTAATGTCAGTTTTGCTTCGAAAAATGCTGACATGTTTCTTTTCCCTGTTTACCATAACCTTGAGACCATTTACATTTCATTTACCACAAGAAAACATAAACATCAGTAATAACAAAAAGAACATACAACTACAAGTTCATGTTCATGAGAATCTTTTCAAATGACACCGTTGTGATGTCATACATATGTCAATGGCTTGCTTCCAGATGGGAAAAACTTTGAATTGTCGTAAAAATCAAGAACAAAACAAGACTTTTCGAAAATTTAAAAATCATGAAAAAAAATATGCAGGAATCTTTTTAATGGATCAGACATGATCCTAGCCCCCAAACAAAATTCGTGAAAAATTATGTTTTAATACGTCCAAATATGGGGATATACTGGGTGAGAAGCGGTATTTCCCATGAACTCGTTTTCGCACGAACTGAAAAAAATTAATTTCGGTATGATTTTCGAAAAACGCGAAACTATTCATGTAGTGGTTCGTTCAGCTTCATAATTCAAATGAAACGTGCGATCACAATACAATAGTTTGGATGCAATATCAGAAATGATCTTAAAATATTTCCATTTGGATGCTATTAAATACCTCTGTCAACCAGGTTGGCAATGTCCTTTGTTTTGAAGGTTTCTAGAAAGGAATATAATAGTTATCAAAAAATAATCTATACAGAAACATCATTTTGTGTGAATCAAGAGTAAAGGGAAATGAATTGTAGCAATCAAGCAATAAACACAGTTAAAATGCCTCAAAGTAAACAGGTTGATATCAATAAAAGGTTTTACCATATGTATTTAAATGTTTTATTCACTTCCATTGAATTTCTAAAAACAAAAAAGTCTTATTTTAAGAAAGTTTAACACCTGGAAAGCATCAGTTTTTAGGAATTACCAAATTTATGAATATTCACACCAAGAAAACAATCAAAACATCATCATAAATATTATATCTATAGTATAATGGAGTCAAGGTGTTAACCCACTTAAAAACAGATCACGTCTCTGTAAAATAAGGCCATGAGGATTATTAATAAATTTAAAGGCCCCCAAGATACATAAAAAACTTGAAGATTTAAGTAAAAGAAGAACTTTATTGTCTATTTATGCATGATCTACTGTCAGACTGTATACACTTAGTAAAGTCATTCCAACCTGTGCTCGGCATGCTTGAGATCATGTCTGATAAAGCTGTTCCTCGGGTCAACCCATTCCATGTGAGGGAAATTGGGTAGATGGTTCAAAGTGATCATCGGGTGTTGCAGGAGGTTGTCTAGGAAAGCACCAAGCCTTCAATAGGTCGTGTCGCTCAGACGAGGGTGCCGACTCTTCGTAAATATACGGAGGGTAATGGGTCTTTACAGGGTTTACCGATTTAACCTCTGGTTGTCCCCGTAATATCTTGTAATACCCCCGTAAATCATATACGTGTTTGTTACGGGAGTGAAATGTAACGTCACGTAAATTACGGAGTTACGACGGAGATATACAGGGTTATTATTCGAGTTAATTCGGAACGGCCCCGGTAACTCTCCGTAGTTCTTACGCGGTTTTACGAAGAGTCGGCACCCTCGTTCGCTCAGAAGTGCATTAAATATTCCAGGGCCTTCAACTTAATCCGTGGTCTCTCCTGGAAATAACCTTTTGGAGGTTAACCACCTTAAACATAAACCTCACAAGGGAGGGGGGGGCAATATTTTTTTTACTATTCCAAGATATGTAGATTTGTTGCTTTCAACTAGGCCGACGTCACAAATGTGTGATGTTAGAGTCATCCGACCGACCGTATTTTCGAACGTAAAAATTATGGAAAATGAGTCGGCGAACTCCGGGTTTTTTTAGTTTTTCCTTCGTCGCTGGCCTTCCGGCAGATCGGAAAGTGTTTCTTCACCATTTCGCTGCCATTTTGATTCTTTTTGCACACTGGCCATGCACACTGGCTGGCAATGCACACTGGATATGCATTTCGTATGGAACGCCGTTACTGCCTTAAGTAGAAATATATTAATTTATTATGTCAATTCTCTATTACGTGATGTCAATTTTCATCACGTGGTGTCGTTTTATCATTATGTGATGCTAATTTGCTATTTTGTTATGCCGATTTAGTGTTATGTGATGCCATTTCTTTACTATGTGATGTTGTTTTATGATTGTGTTATGATGTTTTATCATTATGTGATGCTATTTCTTTATTATGTGATGTCATTTCCTTATGACATGATTTCGATCATATCTAACGCGATGTTGCAGCATTCTACTTGCTTTAATGCCAGAATTAATAATTGCTATAAGGAGGGGGAGTGCAAAAACCTCACGATAGAGGGTGTAGAAAAGTGATTTCGTGTAACAAGAAACACCAATTTTGAAGCCAGTGTACCTTTTCATTTCAAGGCTAATATTTGTGATTTGTTTCTTACTGTGTATATAAATATTCCTTTCGTGAGTTAAGGTACAACAATACATAGAACCTCAATGACTCAGAATATTGAAAACCTTTTAGCTGGGAAAGAGTGGTAAAAATTGAATTGCCTACTCTCGGTCCCCTAATTGTAGGAGGGGAAACAACATCAAATTTTGGAAAGTTTACCACCTATTTCCATTTATTAACACCCAGTACAGACCCCCCTAATTACGAAATTCTCCTAAGATCCACCAACCCCCATTTATTAGACCCCCCTAATTAGTCAGATGACATAATAAGTATTAGTAAGACAGACCCAGGCAGATGAAGGAACATACCAAGTGCTTAGTGCAAGAAACGAACAAAGTCTATGTACATATTTGTTGGATTTAGTGTGATACTTGGGTCTTATTCCCAGCGCTGCATCTGGCGGCGCCGGGAACAGGGTCAAAGGGACCTGCTAATTGTGGCCGTTTAATGGAGCTCATTCCCAGGGTTGCGTCTGGCGCAACTTTTTACAATATTATACATGTAACTTCACAACTGATAAACTCCTTTGAATTGAATAAATCAACCCTCCTTGGTTTATACAAACATGTCAAAACAGTTATATATATACTAGAAATTTTGCCCCCCCCCCAAATATTAACAACCCCAACGAATTAAGCGATTTATAAGGATATCCATCTAGCCCCATTTATTAACACCCACACAATCTTTTGAAAGGAATCCCCCCTTAATATACCCCGATTACAATTAGGTGATTGAGAGCATTTTAAAAAGGTGTCTAACACAAAAATAACAGAAGTAAACAAACAAATTTCGTGCTCCGTAGCATGAAAACAATTTATCGTGTCCTCCCTTGAGGTGTATTGTACTCCTCCACCACATCATAATGAAAATCTGCCTAATGTTTTGGTACCACCTGACGAAAGAAAATTGAGCCTAACGTAATGACAAATTGGCCTCACATAACTATAAGCTCAGCTGACGTAATGATAAAGCATCCGAATGGAACTGCCAAATAACCGAATATAGCTATGAAGTCGCCACACGTACTAATGTAATTTCCAAAGACCCTGATGAAACTACCTCGCATACCTGCATTTGCAACCACCGTAAAGAGGTTCAATCACTTAAGGCAGTAACGGCGTTCCATAGTTAACTATCAAAACAGAGAGCTCTCGGTAGAGTCTAGGATAACAAGGCTATCAAACTCCTAGAATATGGTTCTCAGAGGCGGACTCAGAACATGCTTTTACCTAGTCACAGCCTTCTAATGGAGACTAAAGTCATTAATTTTAATTACTTTATGTATGACGCTGGGTCTCTAACAACCCAGTATCATACATAATGTTATTAAGAATTAAAAGTAATTATAATCCATCGTGTTGCTCTGACTAGGGCTGGATCCGCCACTGGTTGTATAGGGTGAGAAAAGTAAGTTATAGCAGAATCACATTTTCCCCAAGTCATCTATAAGTCATTTAAGAAGCCTCCCGTGTAGAGATCTTCTTTACCTGAGAGGAAGAGTGATGCTCTCCACCATATGTGACCCATCATCATAATGAAAGAGATCAACAGAAAACATAACATTAGCAGTTTTGCCATAGTAAGCAATTATACGAAGTGGAACTTGCACTGTTGAATTCGAACTGATGATTGAAACATTCTTTGATGAAAAATACCATTCCAAGCGATTAAAATGGCTCTAAAAAGTTAAAGAAAATAAATGATACCCCTAGCATTTCAAGTCTAGTTGACATGTTTTATCTCCCCTTATGCTTCACTATAACCATCCTCAAGGATTACAGGTGTAATAAGGTCTAGGTTTTTTAAAACCCTCAGGTTGCAAAGTCGAAATCATAGAAACCAGTCAAACAATTTATAAAACCCATCTAAACTATATACGAAAGACGAGTAATGGATGGTCAGACGTGTGGGTTTGTTTTGGAAGGCATTTTTTATCTCTACTTCACAAATAAGAAGTGGGGACAAAAATGATCTCACTTTCTCCTATTGCTATTGCTATTGTCAAGTAATGCCGACATGACACCCTTGAGTATCGCATGAATGTCGTTTGGATGTGGGCATCAGTCCTATGACTTTACTGCGATATGTGATTATTCTCACCTCTTCTTTATCAGAGTTGCTGATATTCATAATCCATACATCAGCATTTATCCCTCGAACTTTGCTTGTCCCTTCGAATGTATAGTGATAACGGTTGCGTTTCAGATCGATAAAAGCTTGTTCTAAGTTGACGTGATTATCGATAAATTCCCCTTCATAGACATCATGTTTTAAAGGTTTTGCTACACAGTGGAACGGTGATCGGCTGATAAACACAAGTTCTAAAAAACGTTTTTCATAAAATTCAGTGCCGAAGACGTTAGTGCTTGCCAATCATTGCTTTATTTCTGCTACGGAGGTAGCAGATGTCAAACAATGATTGGTAATCACAGTGATCACAGCGGCTTACGGCACTGAAAACAATTGGTCTGCTGAAAAACAGCTAATTATTTATTTCTTAAACACCCATGCGTTTTGAACTGATTATTATATGCGTTTTAGTACTTGATGCTAAAAATAAATAAATAAATTATCAAATCTTATTCTCTTGTCGACAAAATCTTTAATCACCGTCTGAAATTATACATATTGATAAACCATAAGCTTTCTATAAAAATACGCTATTTCCCAACGTCGAATTCCAATAGGTGGCTACCATTAGATTGCGTCATGCATTTTGGCCTGCCTCCTACACCAGTTTTCTATATATAGAGCTACGTCTGGTTAATACTACTGACCAGACTTGGCTCTATCAGATAGATAAAATTATTTTTTGTATTATGTAATACGATTTTGTTTCTTTGTAAGTCATGTATAAAATAAAGCTTATCAATTCAATCAATTCAATCAATTCAATTCAAAAAGGGTTAAAAAAATTCAAAAACTGTTGGATTTGTGATTATACGCAGATTGTGGTATCAAGATTGAATTTCAAAACATCAAAATGATGCGTACAATTTCATCGGAGAAGTTTTCGCACTGCATAGAAAATCAACTTACCGAAATCTGAGTTTTACCCCAGATCTTTGCTGCTGGTTGCTTGATAATATTGTGAAATAGACGACACGTCATACCCAAAGCCAATCTCATTCACAGGGTTCTCGTCTCTTGATAGACTTTTATGACGCGGAGAAAAATTACCCTGGTCCCGAATGAAACGTACTCAAAATTTTATTGGACAAATCATTTAATTTATGCAAAATCGTCAGCTAATTTAAACATAAATTTGTGCGTTTTACTCTATACACGCACACCAAGAAGCAGAAAAAGCGAGAAGACCATAGGACCTAAGTTGAACCAATGACCAAGATGTAAACCTTATTGCCATTAGACATTCATGCCATTAAATGTCAATGTTATACTATTTAAATGTTTAATTTTAATATTTTCATTATAAATACAATATACTCCTTGTACTTGTCGACTTACGAAAATCTTCTGAGTGAATTTCTGTCACTGGCTGCCATCCTTTTTCATCAATAAGATAGTGGTCAGATCGGAAGATATGATTGGAGTAATCGTAATATACCTAACAGTTAAAAGAACAACTTCGTAAATCTAGTGTACACGGTACCGTAAATCTAGTGTACACGGTACCGTGAGACACATAGGTGAATAAGGACACGTTTACATGGAAAATCGTTGTGGGCGAAATGAACTGTCATGGCTTCTGTGATTGGTTAAATTTTTCCAAC
>JAUCNQ010114512.1:0-11294 GCA_032352715.1 Bougainvillia muscus | reverse complement strand
AGGAAAGCTAACTAAGACCTTCGCGCAGCATAAGTTTTCAACTTAACTCACGCAGAGACGCTTCTTCGGTTTCATGATGACCTGCAGTCAGAGGCGGACCCAGGACATTCTTTCCCTAAGTTCACATCAGTAGAATGAAGACTCAAAGTTCCTTAATTCTATCTCGCGTAGCAGAGATAGTTTGGTTTGCATCTGTCCGTCAGAATCTTTTTTGCTAGTTTCCCTGGAAAAGAGGTCTCTTTATAAACTATTATAAAGTAATTTTAAAGAAGTGCCATTCATTTTGGCAATATTTTGGGTGTATTTGTGATGATGAAAGTACCTGTTTAACGAGCATCCTTTAAGATTATTTTTAATAAACTAATTTTTTTTAATAAACTTTACTAAAATATGCTATATAATAGGGATATATAATAGGGTAAAAATTACGTAAATATTTTTTTTACGTCATGAATACATTTTGGAAATAGAAACAGCATAATAATAGTAACCGATAATGACGTTTATTAAAAGTGTTGTCATTATTATCGTATAACAGGCCGTATTTTAAACACGAGATTGTTGTTGTTTGAGATTTGTTGGTAGCTAAGATAACACTTTTTATCAGTGGTCAACGAAGCCCTGTGCCTAAAGAATGACTCCAGGAGCATGTCAAAATCTTCAAGTCTTCTAATCTTCTAATCTTCTGACGACTAAACATTGATTTTATTCATTCATACTAATATTTGCGTCGGAAATCATCATTGCATTTGCTTGGTTTTTTTACATACAAGTTTTGAGATTTGGTTAAAAAACTAACCAACTTCTTAGCAACCAGTCAGACTGAAAATCACATAAAGGTACGTAACTATGTGACGTTGATAGAAAGTGTATCAGTGGCGAGATAGTTCACACATTTCTGTGTCTAGTTATTATTAATTTTCATGTCTTCGTATATACTTTAATTTTCATGTCTTCGTATATACTTTAATTTTCATGTCTTCGTATATACTTTGTATGTAAAATGACACTAAATCTGAGAATGAAAACGAAACGATCTGGGAACGAATTAAAGTGAATTTTTGGGACAAACCTTTAACCCTTTAGTACATAATGTTGTAAAATGTAAAATGATCACACATACTTAATTAGTTCTGCAGCATATGCTGCAGGATTGTTGAAGTATGGGTGACCATTTTTGGACACCATAACTCAGATTTGCATTGAGTTGGTTAATATTACATTGTTGAACGGCTGGAAATCTCGAACCTTTAAAATGGCCCTGGGTACGAGGTTGTCTGGATGCTGAAGATAGATGTTACCTATGGTAAAGGAGAACCTTTTTGAGTTAGGTTGAGTTGTAGGAATATGAATTCAAAAATTTCGGGACCAGTTGTTCGAAGCTGGATTAGACATGGATTAGCTTAATCTGGTATTAAATCTTACTTTAACCAATCAGAATTGATTAGAAATCAATTCTGATTGGTTAAAGTGAGATTTAATACCAGATTAAGCTAATCCATGTTTAATCAAGTTTCGAACAACGGGTCCCTGGACTGTGTACAGATGATATTGCACTTAAACCACTCATCTCAATACAAATTTTCAATTGGAATAAATTTATGCAAATATTTATGAATGTCTCACATAATTATGAATAGCATATCTTTATGATGCTAGATATTTATTAAGAAAAAAAATATTTATAAACAATTGTAAACTTTGTGACAAAAATATATCTAGTTCTATAACTTTTATGTAGTTTTTATTACAATTTCAATCAATTGTAAAGCAGTTAAAACCACTCATAACACTACTCACGATCAATTAGTTCTCAAAGAATAATAATATTTGAGGCCTTTGATTGGTTTGCGCCTTTTTTCGATTAAAAAAGTAGGATTCAATCGAATTCGATGTACGAATTATTATTGCGTAATTTTTTTAACTGCGCATGTGTAACTTCGAAATAATTCGATTCGATAATAAAAATTCGCTAGTGGAACTGCGGGCATTAATTTTTTCGTGTTTTGCGACATAAATGTTTGCGAATCAAGGCTTGGTTATGAATTTTGCGACATATATCTTTGCGATCTCAGGCTTCATTACGATTAAAATGTCATGAAAGAACGGAAGTTGGGAGGCTACATTTTGCGACATTTTTTTTTGCGATTTCGAGCCAAATTCGCAAAAATAAATATCGCAGGAAATTATGTCGCAAAAATTTAATGTCCGCAGCAGAACTTAATGTCCTTAATGTAGTCTATATTTACAGGTTGGTATAAATGAAGCTAAGGTCGCAAAGCTTCTCGTTGATTTCAACTATATTTTTGGCATTGGCTTTTCGGATCGCAACTTCGAACCCAGCACCTTTTATCTCTTTTTGATTACGAAGACGATCTCGTCGCCTTCATAATCCATTCTATTGTTTTGACTAAGGAAAAGCATGTTCTGAGTTCGCCTATGGGAGAAAATCTGGACAATATCGGATAGTTGTTTGAATCAATTTCATACCCAGAATAGCTTGTCTTCTTTTGATTTTGTATGCGGAAAAAATACAAAAGGCGTTGTGCAAGAGAGGTTGGTCGGATCGTGTTCTTTATTCGTTATATTTCTGATGAACCTTAACCTGTCATATGTAGGTATTTAAATTTGAAATCTCTTTGCTACACTGCGTAACTCTTTGCTACACTGTACGGTGGCTCATTTCTGCCACATTTATGCTCAGCAGCAGTACTTTGCATGGTAGTGCTATTTGTTACAACCTCGTTCACACGGTCTTCTCCTAGAATCTAGAAGATTCCGAGAACGAAGTTATACAGTATTTGCAACAAGTGGTGCATATCATCTTGGCAATTATTACGAAAATATATCTAATCTCTGTGGGAATGTTTAAGGACCATCTAGAAAATTCGCTTCGTGAATTTGGCTCATTCTTATCAAAATTCTATCGCATATAAAGTATCTTTGCGTATACTTTGTATGCACAATGCTACGTAATCTGAAGTGAAAATAAAACGATGTTTCAAAATAAATTTTTGAGACCACATTGGATTACCAACTCAAACCGTGTTGGTTTTTAATACTCGGACTCCGTCTGAGAAACAAAAGGCAAAGATACGATTGGATGAAGGCATGAGATGACCCAAGGACGGATTTGCAGTGATAGTATACTCTTTTCAATCAATTCTTCTTTAATTATACATACATTTTTTCGAAATTTTTATTATTTTGCTCACACTCAACCTCTCTTGCACAACGCCTTTTGTATTTTTTCCGTATACAAAATCAAAAGAAGACCAGCTATTCTGGGTATGAAATTGATTCAAACATCTATCCGATATTGTCCAGATTTTCTCCCATAGGCGGACTCAGAACATGCTTTTCCATAGTCAAAACAATAGAATGGAGATTAAAAACGTGCTCAAACTCATTAATTTTTAATTGCTTTTGTATGATAATGGGTCTTTAAAGACCCATTATCATACAAAAGCTATTAAGAATTAAAATACTTAGTTCTTCATCGTGCTGTTCTGACTAGGGCTGGATCCGTCACTGTCTCCAGTTATTTAGTAATTCCAAAAAGTGACAACAATTTAGCTCTCAAGGTTGATTTTTATCAATACCTTATACACAGGAGAGGGCGTTTATTGGAGGATTTACCGTAGTCAATTATATTAGGATCCCATTTAGTGGGACACGCAAGGAGGACGAACAAACGTCTCCAGTGGCGGACCCAGAACACGCTTTTACCTAGTCACAGCACTGAAATGGAGATTCAAAGCATGTTCAAAGTCTTTTATATAAGTCCGCCTTTGGATTTGAGCGCACAAAGGGACATTAATCATCCATGTAATCTTTCGTACAACAACAATGTTTATGTTTAAAACACAACTAAATCATACTTACAACTAATCACCCCCTGAGAGACTGTCCACAAAATCCGTATTACAAATCGTTTCAATTTCATTCTGGAGTGTTATACTTAGGACTCGTTTACATGGAAAATCGTTGCGGATGAAATGAACTGTCATGGCTTCTGTGATTGGTTAAATTTTTCCGACGGAAAAATTTAACCAATCACAGAAGCCATGACTTTCATTTCGCCTATAGAAAGTCTTCATGTAAACGAGTTCTTAGTATGCAGATATACACGGCTACTGTGATGAAAACAGTACAATTTCCATACGCATTTCGTTGACGGTCGCTAAATAAATGATGACCGGAGTGATTATCAATGATTACTTGACTTTCGAGGAGAAAACAATAATCTTTGATAATTACGCTACCCATCAGCGTGCATACATGCCACGAAACACATAAATACAGGCAATTTATCCGGCCTTATCTGCTGAAGGGACTTGCGAAAGCATCCACTTGGAGATGTACTGAATAGTATATATGTTCTCAAGGCATGGTTTCTCTGTGATGTAGATCTATAGACCCGTAAAACTGAGCTGTTGATGGAACAATGCATCATGTCCCCGCCTCTATGAATACCCTGAACGAATAATGCTAAACTTATGAAACTTTGCAAAAACGTTATCCCGCATACAAAAAATATGTCCGGTACGGTTAAACTCGGCACGACCAAGTCGGCACGACGTCATAATTAGCTTCCAATATTGAGAAATTACAGTATCGAATATATACTAGTTCCAACCCTTATAAATGAAATAATTGTTATAGAAGTAAAAAGATAGTAAGGCTCTTACAAAAGCCTAAATACAATTTGGGTAAAAACAATGGCCCATCTTGGATTTTTCTCATTGGAATTACCTCTGGAAAGATTTGCCGATTACTTTTTAAGGAAAATGGATTTTTTTTCGGTTCTCTGAAGAACTGACGTCCTTTTGCTAAGCTTCATTCCGTGGAATGATTTGTACCTAAGAAAATACTGGATTGGAGAAATTTAATAGGTGATGCTGCTCTATGACCTGTAACTTTTGAAACTTTTGACCACAAGTTGCAAAATAGATTTATGTTTAAGTGGCAAAGTTGCAAGACTAGTCAGCAATCATTTGAAAAGTTATGGAAGATAAATGGGAGCGTGGGATATTATTCATGTCGAACTATTTCCCGTGGTCTCGTGAGAGGTTCGAGTTACCGGTAGTATACTGTAACAGGTGATTTAAACTGTAGTTGTGCGAACCTACTAAATAAGGATTAGCTTAATATGGTATTAAATCTTACTTTAACCAATCAGAATTGATTAGAAACCAATTCTGATTGGTTAAAATCAGATTTAATACAAGATTACGCTAATCAGAGTTCAATCCCAGTCCGGAAAACTAGATCCTACAAATTATCTTAAACATAAGGGAACCATTCAAATATTTAAAGATTTAACCTAAAGTATTTCGCATCAGGATTATTGAAGCGTGTAATGACCATTTTGATACCACCAGGCATTTAAACCATCTACAAAATTCCTATCTCAAATTCGTACGATAATAATCACAGAAGGAGTGTCTACGGAAGCATCCCTCCAAAGGTGTTCTTCAAAATATCTGTTCTGTAAATATGCAGCAAATCTCTAAAAATTCGAGCATGGTGGAGTGCATTTTTAGCACAGTTGCAGGCTTTATGCCTGCAACAATGCTAAACATGAAATCCACCAAGGACAGTTCTGTAGGTATTTTTCAAATATTTACAGAACACAAAATTTGAAGAACACGTACAGATGGCTGCTTCCAAGTCGTACTTTTTACCAATTGGAATGAAGTAAAAAGGACCGTCCACACAATTCGTATCGCAAATCATACCATTTTAGTCACAGACGAAGTGTCTTTGTTCATACAAAGTATGCACAAAAGACACTTCGTATGATATTTAAAAATAGATACATATTCCAATACAAATTTTGTAGAAGGTTGCTATAAGGGTCCGTCTCAAAAATTCGCTTAAATTCGCTTCATTTTCACCTTAGATGAAGTGTTATTGTAACACGTAAGTGTTACAATAACACTTCATCTTATGTGAAAATTATTAGGAATGAAGCGAATTCGTGAAGCGAATTTTTGAGACGAACCCTAAGGATTGTGATCCAACTGTTCATGTGATAAAAATTAACAATCAATTCACGAATGGTTCGAGTCCTCATTATCTTCACCTGATCTCGATGACGTCAGTGTTGTCGAACCTAAATTTAAAATAAGTAGGATTAATTGAATAATTGAATAAATAAGGATTGATTTTTGATGTGTCAAAAGTTCGCTTCAATGCATTTCACAAACATTTCATTCTCAGATGAAGTGTAATTATGCATACAAAGTATGTACAAAGACACTTCTTCTAAAATAAAATTTGATGGGAATTGATCTCAGAAGAAATGTGAAATAGGTACCACTTTGGAAGCGATTAAGAAAATCACCAATGAGAACGAACCTTTTCGGCTGATGAAGTACTAATAAAATAACAAATTCACACAATCATAAAATTGTTTTGTTTTCTCATTTTCGCGCAAACTTTATGAGACAAGGGAGGGTTAGTTAAGAAAGTGTTGGTTACGACAGACTCTTACCTAGCTGGGAGCTGAAGTGTCACTTAAGAAAGACTGCATAGGATAAGGGTGAAGCGATGAACGATTTAATACATGATGTCGAATGCTGTAAAATGGTCACATATACTTTAAAAATCCTCCAGCATATGCTGAATGATTGGTACAGTATATGTGACCATTTTAAAACATTAAGCATTAAAGGGTAAAGAATAAACAAAGACTTAATACGTGGTCTAGTTGACACTTCGCCACTGCTATCATCATCATCATCGTCATCATCTTCGTCTTCTTCATCATCAGTCGTATGAGCTTTAGAATCGTTACTATTTGTCGTATCATCATCTTTCGACACTCTGTTTCGTTTTAGTGCTTCGATACGACGATCAATTGCTGTATAAGTTTGTAAGCTGTCTTTTAAATTTGCCTTCAGGAAATGAAGAGAAAAATATTGGTATCGAAAAACGTACCATTTTCATTACGGAAGAAGTGTCTTCGTGCATACTAAGTATGACACGAAGACACAACTTCTGTATGAAAATTGATACGAATTTCGACACGAATTTTGTGGACGGCTCCTTACTGGTTATGTCTAACCGACCAACACGTAAATGGTCCGGCAAGTGCGTAAAAGATTCAGATTGAAAATACAATACTTAAAGAAATTAAATCTTACATAAAGCAATCAAAAATTGTTAGTAATCAATTCTAATTGGTCAAATAAAGTATAATACTGCATTAACCTAATCAATATCTGATCTATATTCTATGCAGGTGTGACTATGTCTGCGTATTCTGCCTTATTACAACACATTGCGGTCTGCCAGTTATAACAGTAAAACACTGAAAGAGAGATTGGTGACGATACGGAGCACGTTTTTGAATGGATCTTTTAAACTTTATTTCGTCACAATCATAATAAGGGACCGTCCATAAACTCCGAACCATTTTCATCACGTTCTGTACATTCTAAGTATGCACAAAAACACTCCTGTATGAAATTGGATACGAATTTCAATAAGAATTATGTGGACGCTTCCTAGCAAAAGTTAAAAACAACATACCGTGATCAGATATACTTTTACTTCATTTGTTTTTGAGTCTAATGCAGTTATACGTATACTTTTTGCTTTCACTTTTTCACAACACATTTCAGCCCATAACTTTGTGTTTAATAAAACAATGTTTGTACCTTGTGTTCGGAAAACTAAAACAAACAAGAGAGAAATAATTTACACCTATCCGACATGTATGTCTGCCATTACGGATTTTTGAGCATTGCATTTTAATAAAAACGGTTGGGATCAGTGGCGGATCCAGCCCTAGTCAGAGCAACACGAGGAAGAACTAAACGTTTTAATTCTTAATAGCCTTCTGTATGATGATGGGTCTAAGAGACCCATCTTCACACAGAAAGCTATTAGACTTAATGACTTTGAGCATGCTTTGAATCTCCATTTCAGTGCTGTAACTAGGTAAATGCGTGTCCTGAGTCCGCCTCTGGGGATATTTGCATTCCTGGTCACAAAATGGGTGAAAGTTGATGAAAATTATACGTCAGGAGCTTTACCAGAAAACAAGTTATAGCAAATTAAAACTTTATGCTGAGTGTAGCTGTAAAAACGTTTGGGTAAATTTGAGGGGTAAATTTGCTATAACTTCTTTTCCTGCCAAAGCTCTAGATTTGATATTTTTACTATCGACCCATTTTTCGATGCTGAATCCAAAATGCAGTATTAAGAATTCCATAATGGCGGACGTACATGTCGGATAGGTGTATTGTAGGAACACATACAATAAGTAAGAAGTAGAAGCCTCTAAATAAACGACGCACGGTTTCTTTTACCTTACTCCTTTTATACTTTGGTGGGTTCGACTAAGGTTTCGTTTCATACGTTTCGTTTCATTTTCATTTCAGGAGAAGCGTCAGTTTGTCCACAAAATTCGTATCAATTTTCATTCAGAAGGAGAGTCTTTGCTCATAATTAGTATGCACAAATACACTTCTTCTGTGATGAAAATGGTACGATTTGCGATACGAACTTTGTGGACGGTCTCTAATTGATGTGGTCCAAACAACTCATCATAATGACTCCATTTCGAACCCATATATTATACCTAATCTTGATTGGAAGACACCTTCAGATTGACATATGTCATTTAATCTTAAAGTACCACGCCCTTTTTCCAACCAACGTTTCTTTTCTTTATCGTAGAGATGTAATTTACAAATCAGCTGATAAAAATAATAAGTGTGATCCTTTAATGTACAGCGTCCCAAAACGAAATGGTCATACACGCTTTAACAATAATGCAGCATTTGCTGCAGGATTGTTAAAGCATGTGTGACGATTTTTTAGACCCGTGCATTAAAGGGTTAAATTTGTTTTATATATTGATATATGATAAAAGCTTCGACTATTATTTTAAAAGCAACGTGTAAGGTAACCCTTTAATGTCAACAATAAAGGGGAATTGTACCATTTTCGTCACATAAGAAGAAGTCTTTGTGCATACTTATTAATTTTTATCCAATTTTTGGATAGCTACTCATGCAAGGTACTTAAAATGGTCACATACATCTTAAATGCTACAAGATGTTTTAAGTGTGTGTGACAATTTTAGTGACACTGTGGCTACGATCTAAAACTGCAGAAAACTGTGTATGTAACTGCCTACAAAATCTGTAAGGGAAGTTGTATCAATTTGCATTTTAAGAACCAAAAAGTGCCTTTTTGCACATTTAGGCTCTTCTGAGACGTTGAATGCACAAATACACAACTTCTTAGCTGAAAATGGTATCATCTGCAATACGAAATATGTGGATGGCCTTCAAACCAAAATAGAAAGCTATGCCTATCACTTTTAAAGAATCCTTTACTATACTCTAATGGTCAAAAATGACGATTGCTTTAAGGGATCCCGTTGCATAAAAATGATAAAGATGCAAAGATGCAATAGCAATGAAAAGTGATACGACCGCCCCTGGACCCCTAAACAGACTTTTACTTAAAACTTGTATTGAGATTTGTATCAAGCGAGAATGAAAGAATTGGTTTTATAAAAATCCCGAAATTAGAATACACCTTTTCTGTGATGACAATGGTACGATTTGCAATACGAATTTTGTGGAAAGCCCTTTAAGATGTAAAATATTTGATAATCGATACGATTTCATATACGAATTTTTATTCCGTTTTTAAACCTGCATCACTAAGGAAGTCTCAAAAAATTTGCTTCATAAATTCGCTTAATTACAAAATGGTCACATACGCTTTAAAAATCATGAAGTAAAATGCTGCAAGATTGGTTAAGTGCGTATGACCACTTGATGGATATGAGGCGTTCAAGGGCTCAGTCAATTTTTAAACCTTTATAACCAAGGAACCGATCAATTATCATTAGGAGAAGTGTCTTTGTCCGTACAAAAATGCACAATGACACTTCTTCTGAGATGAAAATGAAACGATTTTTAAAACGAATTAAAAGTGAATTTTCGATCCGAAATGCTAACCTGTAGTACAAGTTGTTCACCTTCTTCTCCTGTAAACTGTTCGACTTCTTTGTATTGTTGTTTTTGATTATGTGATTTCTGATATTCTTCTGCGTTTTCAAGTAATTTCACTTTAGATGCATTTTCAGCTGCATCCGTTTCATTTGTTGTATCATTATTTTCATCAGTATCATCACCATCATCTTTGTTTTTATTTATTGAACTGAACGTTGGTTTTACTGAAGCACCAAAACCGAATGTTATTTTTTCAGAATTATTTGTACTATTAAGTCCTTGTTGAAAATAATTAGCCTTGCTTTGATTAGAATTATCAGTATCGGATGAGTTGGTTGAGCTTGTGTCATTTGCAGCGAAACCGAACGTACCAATCCCTGTTGGTTTTTTTATGTCGTCTGTTACCGTGGATGTGTCTGGATTGGTAGGAGCTTCATCTGATGTCTAAAATGCAATCAAGAAATTCAACACATGTTATATTCCAGAGTCGGATCTAGATGCTTGAAAATAGTAGGCAAGTACCTGCGAAAAAGTGCAAAACCATTAAAATTTCAATAAATTTCAATACATTTTCGGCCCTGTATTCCAAAGATTAGTATTTCTTTACATTTTGTATATTCAAAAACCTACATCTCAAACAACAATAGAATATTTAGGGACCGTCCACAAATTCGTATGTAGATTCGTTTAATTTTAATTCAGAAGAAGATACTTAGAACTCGTTTATATGAAGACTTTCTATAGGCGAAATGAACTGTCATTGCTTCTGTGATTGGTTAAATTTTTCCGATGGAAAAATTTAACCAATCACAGAAGCCATGACAGTTCATTTCGCACGTAACGATTTTCCATGTAAACGTGTCCTTAGGGGTCCGTGTCTGATCGGCAGATGCTAAAAAGGCCTGGATTAGTGCTTGGTAGTCATTTATATCATACCACAATATTATTTAATATAGCATCAAGTATTTTATTTCATTCGAAAAGGCTACATACCCATAACCACTGGTTAGATGATCGTTATCGTTTAAATAAACAGGAAGGAATCTCGAGAAATAATAAGCAGCATTTGTCTTCACAGCATCAAAAGGACACATCAATGGTCTCCATTCCAATAACATTTCCTTTGTGCTTTCCACAGTGAAATAGCTAGCAAAAAAGTTAAAATAAAATAAATCACTAATGCAAAAAAATGCAGCCTAACCCTTTAATACCCTATGTCTATTAAGGGACCGTCTCAAAAATTCGCTTAAATTCGATTAGCAATTCGCTTCATAATTCGCTTCATTTTCATCTTAGATGAAGTGTTATTGT
>JAUCNQ010114501.1:0-11295 GCA_032352715.1 Bougainvillia muscus | reverse complement strand
TACTGCTATTGTTTTAAGATGATATTGTTATACTCCTTTAGGGTATAAATTTATCACCTAGGGTACTTTTAAAATATATTCCAATGATCAAAACAATTGGCACCCATTTTGGGTTGAAAAAAATACCCCAAGGGTAGACTTTTAGAAAAATGCCCTATTGGGGTACGTTTTAGCACCCCTATGACTCTGAGTGTCAAAACAAAAAGATAAAAAGAAAAAAGCGTTGCCAAATAAGTATATATAGTGAAATCCCGATAAGTAAAACTCTGAGGAGATCGCCAAAAATGGTTCCAGTCAGCGAATATTCCACTTATCCGAAGTGGTAAGAGAGGCAAACGAACACCAATGGACCGGTAAAATGATTCCGCTTAGCGGGACTTCCACTTATCCAGGGTTGCGATAATTGGGATTCAACTAAGGTACTAAGCCAATTTCCCAACACAAAAAAAAACACAAAATATCTAAATAAATATAACTAACCACGGTGTCCTTGGTTGTACTTAAAAACGAAGATCAGGATAACAGTTAAATTCAAATTTAATTAAACCGCAGTTAACTGAATGCACAACTAAGGACGTATAAATGGTTGATACCTCAAAACGGACTTAGCTGCAATTCTGTAGTTAGTCTCTGGATTGTCCCTTTTAATTGTTAAATCTACTTTTTGACAGTTTTATCACTTGTTACGTCTTATCAAACATAGTACTTAAATGAATAAAAAAATCCTAGCTATAACAACTCAGTAGAAGTTAACCTTCAGTTTTTCGTAGTTTATTATATTACAGTTTTTTTTGTTAGCGGTAGTGAATCCAGTCCTAGTCAGAGCAACACGATGAAGAACTAAAATTAATGACTTTGAGTTTCCATTCTAATGCTGTGACTAAGTAAAAGCATATTTTGAGTTCGCCTCTTGTTAGAATATTTGCTCTGGCAACACACTAGCAAAAATGTGTACATTTATTGGTTTCTGAAACTCTGCTCCGCAATCTAATTTATTGTGGTTACTCAGTTTATTTTTTAGATTTAAATTCAGTTCGACCTCAGGTAAAATCCGACGATATTTTCTTGTTCTTGCATTGTAATCGGTATATAGCTAATCAAGACTTTATCTAAAACACGACATCTGTACATCGTATGTTTACATCTCATCCCGATATAAGAAGTTCATATGACGCCCAAATAGTGTTATTATGACATCCAGAAATATAATCTTTATAAATTCACTTCGTTCCAACTAATTTCCGACTGAAAGCGGTAATAATAATCTTAAAACATGAATCTTGAACAGTGGCGGATTCAGAACATGATTTCATTTAGTCTTGGCAATAAAATGGAGACTCAAACTCATTAATTTTTAATTGCTTTTGTATAATGATGGGTCTCTAAAGATCCATCATATTATACAATAAGCTATTAAGAACTAAAACGTTTAGTTATTAGTGGTGTTGCTCTGACTAGGGTTGGATCTTTCACCAGTACACCAATGGCAGATTTAGACCTAGGACACGTTTACATGGAAAATCGTTGCGGGCGAAATGAACTGTCATGGCTTCTGTGATTTGTTAAATTTTCCCGACGGCAAAATTTAACCAATCACAGAAGCCATGACAGTTCATTTCGCCTATAGAAAGTCTTCATGTAAACGTGTGCCTAGTCAGAGCAACACCATACAAATTGGTCGTTAGCTTTAGTGACTTTTATTATTCATTCTATTGCTTTGTCTAGGTTAAACCGTGTTCTGGATTCACCTATTTCATAGAAAACATTATCAGACCATTATTGTGAGTATTATGTCCTGTAGGCGTTTCTATGAACGTGCGTTCGTTTAAGTAATGCTACATAAAGCTTCAGTATTGCGCCATAAGTCTGTGGTATAAAATTTGCGGCCTACTCTTTTTTATGCTATGATGATTACCTTGTAAGATGACGTCATCATAAATCAATCATTCAATACAAATTATTTGTTACATCTTCAATCATCTACGAGAAAGAACTAAATATCTATTTGCCTCAACTTTAGGTGGGTGATTTACTTTTAATGTGACCGTGCTATAGATAAAATTCAAATTGTTACTGCTGTGCTCAGGTAGGAAAAGCAAGGTAAAATTACTACAAAAAAAGGGCATCAGCGGTATAAAGTGACAATTTTCAACAAATGACAAAAACATTTTACCTACGAATAATATTTACCACTTTTTCTCATGGAGTCTTTGGCATTATATGCGTCAATTGTCGGAAATTGTTTCACCAATTTTTATCGACGAACTTTTTACAAATATTTTACGTTTGTGTTATGTAATAATCAGAAACCACAGAGGCGGATTTAGAACATGCTTTTACTTAGTCACAGTAGTAAGTGGAGTACTCAAAGTCATTAATTTTAATTATATCATGTATGTCGCTGGGTCTCTAAAGACCCAGCGTCAAACATAATATAATTAAGAATTAACAGTGATTATACACCATCGCAATGCTCTGACTAGGGATAGATCCGCCACTGGACCAGGCGTATTTTGAGATAAAGTGTCACCTCTATAGGGACAAATTTCTATCATGTTCCCAAGTAAGATACATCATTGTAGTTTGAAAAAATCTGGGGTGGGATGTCGAGAAATCGACGAATACCTGCTGGTTTTGTTCATTATTAGTGCAATTTGACCTACAGCTACAGCCAAAAAAATGACAAAAATTAACCTAATTTTCAGGTTAAACCATATAGTGCATTAGAAAGCTCTTGAAAAACTGTAAAGAAGACTATTCTGCAACAAATGCTCTAACTTGAAGTCTTTAAGAGACATTTCGAGACATACGACCATATAATCGATGGATATTTTAAACAATCCTACACTGCATGACTAACATGATGTTAGTTTACGTTAAGGCTTTTATCAAACAACCTGTTGAAATTTGGAGTAAAACTCCATATTTCAACAGTTTGCTTCACAGGAGCACCAGGAATGGATGTAATTAAATAATATCGTTTTGATGAAATAATATTATTATGATAACTTTAATTTCTTGCTTGTTTTCTGTACTGTATTTCCCTTTCCTCTCCCTGCCATACATGTCCAATATAGATTCCATTTACGAATCGCACTACCGATCGTACGATTCGTCAAATCAACCAACCGGAACTGATTCCAGACCCAACCCCCTTTTTTATCAAAAAAGTTAAAAATGATGGAGATAACAGCTAGTGGATTGTCGAAGATCTTTGAAGAGCGAAATAGCCTACCGCGAAATTTCTCAGTTTATCGGAGCGCGAGAAGATAAAAAAAAGCCTAAAATCAAAACAAACTCAATACACACGCGCAGGGAGGCGAAGAATAACTATGATAAGGCAATAGGAAGAAACCACAAGATAGTATATCGGTAAAATTATATATTTTTGAAATCGTGTTGATAATTCCCTTATAGAATAGAATAGAATATAATAGATATCTTTATTTAATGTTGGTAACAGGTTACATAGCATAACTAATAAAAACCAACTACATGAGTCTACCGACATAGCTTACAACTGCAAGACGAGGGAGTCCTAGCTATAATAAACCTTTTAAATTCTGGAACAGATTTGGAGTCCCTTACATGCATTGGTAAACTATTCCATAGGTAACACGTTCTAAATAATAAACCAAACGTACCAAAGGTTTTAAAACACTAAACATTCCCCGCTACGCAAGGAATACTTAGTATCTCTAGTAGAGACAATACTCCGCATGAATTCCGGATTCATATGGTTAATGGTTTTATATACCTCTGTCATAAGGACACGCAGGTTTTTAACATGTATTGTAGGGTTTCTGTCAATACCCTTCTCTTCCTGGTGTTCCTGTGGTTGATTGCTAATATCGTTAAAGGATAACATAACTTTCATGCAGTGCTACTCGCTATACCTCTCCTTTCTATAATTCTTTCTGTTTGTTATACCTTAAGAGAGGAAATTTTCGTGAGAAATTAATTTCGCGAATCGAAAAATATCGATTTTTTCGCGGTAATTTAATTTCTCTGTAGCAGGGATAAAAAGTAGCCAAGATTTCTCAACGTTTCGTGACTGGTTGTCACATCTTCAAGGAGATTTACACAAATGAAAAAAGACACTGTACATTATCATCATCATCATCATCATCATATACACTTCCGTACAAGTACTTATGTAATACTTAGAATAGAACAGGTCAAGAGACTGAAAAAGCAAGTGAGAGATCATTCATTAAGAGCGCGATTAATGAAAGTTCTCCATGCTTTTCTGTCTTTTGCCATGTTGTAGGCTTCTAACCAACTCGAGCCTAAATGAAGAAATGATTCATTCATATGTCACTTGTATTTGTAATTGGGAAGAAATTATTGGCAATTGTTACAGGCTGCACCCGCCTAGAAAGGTAAAGATCTTACGGGATAAAATAAATTATTGACAAAAGGGAAAGAAAAAAAATAGCAAGCATACATTTCCCTGCCGTATGCCCCGACATCAACATTGATGCCATGGAGCTGCAGGGATTGTAGCTTGCATATCCATTTATCTTCAAAATATTCTCTTGCCTGTTGGCTATCTGTGTCAACTTGTTGTAATATAGTGACTTTCATATCTTTTTCAAGATCATGATCATCATGAAAATGCTGAGCAAGCTCAGAATTATCAGGACGTTTTTTGATATCATACCTTTGTTTGGAAAACCTGTCAGAAAGTTTCTTACCTGTTTGCCCAACATACGTTTTATTATGTTTAAGACATAAGGCCGCATAGATAGCGTGTTTGGTCTTATAATTACCACCAGATTTGAGTTTTATATTAGAACTCTTAGAAGAGGAAATACTGTGGATGTTACTAATATTTTTGCATAGCTTGACAGTTATAGTCTTTGCCGGCTAAGAAAGAGACCCTAGACAAGAAGTTGAGTGGAATCAAGCAGCATGTATTCCATGGGTTGGGTCGGCTTTTACTTTCATAATAAATTCTTACAATTTCGTAGGTGTTGTATCTAGTTTCAGTTGCCGTATTTTATTAAAGGATTTGTTTAAATAGATGTTTATTCTCGATAAACAGGGTGGTATGCATTCGTTAGCTACGTATATCAAAGACAAAGGGGAACTAATTAAATTTATGCTGACAAACACAGTCACTGGCTTACGCTTCGCAACCCTTAATTACTAGTGGGCAAGCAATTCCAGAAGTTGTTGTACTTTCCAGAAGTTGTTGTCATTAACTCCTTGTAGTTCAGCCTGCAAAGGTGCTGGTCCTTTATCCTGCTCAATTGGCACATCTGGCAAATCAATAATCCGCAAACCTGATAATTCACTACGATCTTCAGGTAGTGATGACAGACGACTATCCTGAATCATTAATTGTTTGTAACCTGTGGCAGCCTGACAGAGCACACCATGAAGAAAGCCATAACACAATGATTTGAGAGCATTTTCAATAACATTCCTTTTGACAGTATAATGTTGTTATTATTTCTTTTCCTCAGAATAACAATACCCACTTCCTGTGGAAGCAGAGGTAAACATTTTGCAATTTTGCTTTCTTGAGGAATACTTATGGTATGACCTTTACAAGCCGACATACCATAACGTAGAAGATGGACGTTCATGGCAACGCTGATGCGACAAATTAAAGCCATCTCAACTGTAGTCACGTTTTGTAAAAAAGGCGGAATATCTTCAAAATGCATGTTATTGGTACGTAAAGCATTCCCTTATCTGCTTCTGCGCTATAAATTCCAGAGAATTTTGCTAGGCGATTAATTTTTTTCCTGTCTTTGAGACATCACTCACAACATCCAAATTTTGAATGCAATTTCCATGGCTTAAAAGAAACAGGTTCGAGATCACGTTTTGTGTGCGATGAAGTTTCAGTTACATGGAAAACTGGTCTACTTTCAAAGCACACATTACAGGTGGCAATATCATGCAACAATTCTCCTTTCTCAAAACTTTTCGTAGCAGGTAAAACTTTTGGGTTTCTGCCTATTTTTTATGGGAATTGTCACATCTATTTTGCTCAGCTGTTTCGTCAATACTAGATTTGCATTGTACATTGTCTAATGTATGGGTATGAACTAAATTTTCTGCATAGTTATCATCTACTTTTAGTTTACGTTTAAAACTTGTAGTTTTAATCTGCACTTGCGCATTATTTTCATGATTCATTTCGAAATGTACATGATCAGGATGCAAGGACTGGAAGTGGATTTGATTGTAATTTCCAATTATCATGGGGTGAGGAGAAGAGCTTTCTCTTGTTCCCATTTCCCAACGCGGACTAATGCAATTGTATGGCTGAGACCGCGTGCATAATTCTGAAGTCACAAGAATGTCAATATTTAAAAGCGCAGATGTAGCAAGGCAAAACAATTCTGTGGCAAATGTTCAATTTTTTTCTTGGTCAGATAAAAAGTCTGACCAGTTTTAATAATAGTAATTACGATATAATTCCATCACTCTATGCATCTCGTCTCTTAAATTTCGGACGAAGGAAACAACAGTAAGACGTAATATACGAAGACTCATATCGTGAAAGAAACTGTTAACAGCATTTTTTTATATCAGGCCGCAGGTGTATCTGCTGCACAATTGCATGGTACCAACAGTTACCATCACCTGTAGTTGGGATTTGATAGCCAACATTTAAGCCATTACTCCTAGCATGGAAAACTATAATATTAGTAACAGGACAAACTGTTATTGCTGTCGCCATATTTTGTTATAGCTTTGAAGAACAATCTTTTACTGCTATTACTCTAACTGTAGCTAGTTTATATATTATCTTTTAGAAGAAGCTAGCTATAAAAGGATAATATATATCTTAAGATTAATGTTACTTAATTATCCGTTTGTCTGCGATTCTTGTCTGCTTTTAGAGTATTGCCTCTTCTAAGGGTTCTAATATAAAAGTCAAATCTTGTGGTAATAGTAGGCCAAAAACGTTATCTATGCGGCCTTATGTATTAAACGCAATCAAACGTATGTTGGGCAAACAGGTGAGAAACTTTCTGACAGGTTTTCCAAACATAGGTATGATATCAAAAAACGTCCTGATAATTCTGAGCTTGCTCAGCATTTTCATGATGATCATGATCTTGAAAAAGATATGAAAGTCACTATATTACAACAAGTTGACACAGATAGCCAACAGGCAAGAGAATATTTTGAAGATAAATGGATATGCAAGCTACAATCCCTGCAGCTCCATGGCATCAATGTTGATGTCGGAGCATACGACAGGGAAACGTATGCTTTCTATCAACAGATATTTTAACGCCATATGTATCACGTCTCATTGACGTCTTTACGTCAATGACGTCATACATTTGACGTCAATTATAAAAGTTTCTTTCCTTATGTTAACCTTGTTTAGGACAACCCATACAATTATTTAAAAGAACAATGTAAATTCGACTTAACCTCAATGTAAGTATTTTTTCGGAAATTAGCCTCAATTTGTTTTTATTATGTTCTCATCCTCTGAAACATTTAAGCCTATTTTTGTTTATATGTGCTGAATCCAAATAATATTTCATCCCAGAAAAGAACAGTCGCTTTGACTTTATTCTAAACCAAAATTATGCAGCCCAGGTAAAAAAACGTTCAACTTTAAATTGTTCTAAGATTGTTCTTGAGTCAAATTTCATCCTCAACGTTCTTATAAAAAAAGTGCATACTGAGTTTTTCATTTGAATTAAAAGATTTTGGTTAAAAAATACCTTTGGGTCACGTAAAGAAAGAAAGAAATGTTATCAAATTCCAAAATGATTAAAAAACCATCAAAAACGCTGTACAACCCTGACAAAGATGAAAGATCTGATGTTTACCGAAGGAGAACTAAAAATTCTTCAAGGAGATAACACAACTCGTCCAGTGGTAGCAAACCCAGAAACGAATTTAGAACATGCATTTACTTAGTCATAGCAGTAAAATGAAGACTCAAAGTCATTAAATTTGAATTGCTTATGTATGATGAAGGGTTCTAAAGACCATCATCATACATAAAGCTATTACGAATTTTAATTCACTTTTATAGTTCTTTTTCGTGACGCTCCGACTAGGGCTGGATCCGCCACCTGTAGATCATCATTTTTTTTATATTTTTTAAAAGGGGGATACAATCCATCACTGTGTACTAAACGGATATCATTATCATCCTGTCGTATGTGCTTCATTGTTTGGATTCAGGGAAAATAATATAGCAGATGTATCCAAACTCGATATAGAAATGTGTATTAATAAATGTGTAAAATATATATACAACACACTGCATAAAAATCGGGATAATCCGAATCGGATTATATATAATTATTTGAAATTTAGAGAAAATCCATAAAATGTCAAATAATCGTATGTTATCCAAACCAGATTATCGGGATTTCTATGCAGTGCTAAAAGTTATTTTCTAACTGAAAAGACAACATTATTCGTTACGCCTAAAACATACCAAAATGTTGTTTAAGGACTGCCGTAATGAACTACGAAATACTTTAACCCTTTAAAGCCGATCCAAAATGCGATCCTCCTCAGCATCATCGTAATCGTACTTGTAACTTTAAAATATCTATCCTCGACAGGGAGAAAGTAGAACGTAGTACGTTAAATTAGTGTCAAGCGGGAGCATTGTATATATAGAGCATTGTATATATAGAGCCTTTAATGTCTGGTAGTAACAAAATGGTCGCACAGGCTTTAACGATCCTGAAGCAAAATGCTTCAGGATTCTTTAAGTTTGTATGACCATTTAGTATACACTAGGCATTAAAGGGTTAACCTTTTGAACAATAAAGTATAACTTTTTGTAGGATAGGAATCTAAAATTAACTGAAGATATAAGCAATATTAAATGGTTGGACGGAAATGTATTATTAAAATTATTTTATCTTTTTTGACCAGCTTATTGGTTGTTAGAATAAATTGTATCCAATTGAAGTATACATTATGTCAGGAGTAACGGATTTTTAACGGTACTACATGATAACAATACATGGAGAGATAAGAAAATGTAATTTTATATGAGAAATCAAACAATGATACGTTATCCCTATATAACTTCTTCGTCCCGGAATGAGTTAACCTTTTTTTTGCACATCGTCCTAAAATGGTTACACTCACTAACACAATCCTGCAGTGAAAACTGCAGGATTGTGTTAGTGAGTGTGACCATTTGTGGACACTGTGCAAAAAAGGGTTAAAGATTTCAAATTATCTTTTTTTACTATAGCAGTTATGGATGAAGTAAATCAGAGTTGGATCGACAATCGCGGACATAAACTTTTGAGACAAATTTGTTAACGCGCACCCTCCCCCTTCCCCCCTGAGTCAATGTTGATATGTTTTATTGAAATATGACTGCTTGCCACCCAGAAATTGAACAAAGGTGTTTAACAACATTGAAATTGGGGGGAAGGGGGAATCAACCAAAAAGCATTTGTCTCAACATTTATGTCCGCGATTGTAGAAGCTTTAAAATAGCAGGCAAGTGCCTGCGAAGAAGTCTGAAACCATTAAAATTTCAAAGAAATGTTATTAGTTATAACACTTTTTCGCAGGTTTTATTCCTACTCTTGGATCCGGCCCTGCAAATAAATTTCATTTTTGTCTCAAGAGAAGGGACGGATCCAAGAGTAGGCAAACACCTGTGAAAAAGTGTAAACTATTAAAATGTCTTTGAAATTTGAAATTCACTTCTTCGCAAGCACCTGCCTACTATTTGCAAGCTTCTAGATCCGACCAGATCCGACTCGGTCAGTACTATACTCTCTAAATTTTCAATAGTGGTACGCCATCGGAATCCCATTATCCTTATGTTCATGCAGTGAAACGTCATAGATATAAAGAGATTTCTACTCCCAGATGAAATTATGTAGGTAAATGTTATAAACATCCCTTTAATTCATGTTGTAAAATGGTCACCCATACCTTAACAACCTGCATCATATGCTGCAGGGTTGTTAAGTTATGTGTGACCATTTTTGGACATCATGAATTAAAAGATAATCTTTGTTTAGTCTATATCAGCATCAACGACTAATTCACCATCAGAATCCGATATTTCTGATGGCGTATCATCACCTGAATTAGACCCTGGACTTGGATTACTGTCTAAAGACCGGAGTCCTATATTTGGATCTAACGGACTACCATTTCCCGGCAAGGTAAGACTAAACTCTTCTGTCGATCTAATAACACCTGTGTTTTGGTTTGGCATAAGATTGGTTTGTTGAACAGTTAACCCTTCTGGTGGATGCAAGAGAGTTGGTATGGATCCTTCAGAAGCAGGTCGAGGTATTAAATTGTTCGCATGATGGTATGCTTGGGGTGTACTGAAACGTCTAACTGATTTTTCTAAATTCTCGTTTAGTCGTATAGGTTTTGAGATATTTGCATCAAAGACTTTCGCCAATATTTTTTCACCAAAACGAAAATGTAAACGCTTATGAGGAACTTTTTCTAAAATCTTCATTTTATAGTAATATCTCATAGCACGTGCCATTTTTTCATATGTCATACATGTTCGATTTTTTGATTGACCCCATAAATCAGCTATTACGGCTGTCTTGATTAACCGAAATTCTCCACGGTCTCGATTAGTCCATTCTATACATTTGTTTGGTTTGTCTTTTTCTTGATCTAGCATGGTGCGAAGAAACTGCCAGAGATGTAAGCAGTTATTATCTAAATGCGAATAATAAAAAAATAGGTAAATATAACTTGTTAGGTGCAATGCATGAAAAGTTATGTTATCCTTTAACAATTTTATCAAGCAACCTGTTGAGTTTTACTCCAGTTTCAGCAGGTTATTTTATAGAACATTAGCGAACTCAAAAACTTAAGTTACTTATTAACGATTTTATTCAATCTGGAGTCTTCTGCGGGTTGAGTGAGTAATAAAATCCTTAAAATAAAAAATCAATGCTATATGCAATGCAGTTTAATGAGCCACATAATTCGTATGGTGTTTTGCAACAGAAAGGAGTATCTTCGTGCAAAAATCTTCTGTTTAGATGAAAATTGTAGCTACTGAAACCTAGCGTTCTTGGAAATCCGATGCAGCAAGCAAGCATGGCCTAGTGGTCAAGTCATCGGATTTGTAATCTGATGGTCGACGGTTCGAAACCCGTGCTCGGCATGCTTAGGACCATGTATGAAAAGCTGTTCCTCGGGTCAACCCATACCATGTGAGGGAAATTGGGTAGATGGTTCAAAGTGATCATCGGGTTTTGCAGGCGGTTGTCTAGGAGAGCACCTACCCTTCAGTGGGTCGTGTCGCTCAGAAGAGCATTAAATACTCCAGGGCCTTCAACT
>JAUCNQ010114490.1:0-11296 GCA_032352715.1 Bougainvillia muscus | reverse complement strand
AATTCTCAACACAACCCACAATATCATTAACAAATAAAACAAAAAGAAGCGGTCCTAGTATTGACCCTTGAGGTACTTAAGCTAGGTATGATATCAGATCTGTCAATATTAATTAGCTTCATGGCTAACCAACCAGACCTATTAATAATAATCTGTTAATCTGTGGGCTTCTTAAATGGGCTTTAAATTTAAACCACAGTGAGTACATCTATGAGTTTACTTTAATAATTTAATTTAATAAAACACCGAAAAGTTAAACCACAATATCAAAAAAAATTGATATTGCAGTTTATACGTTAAAGAGTGCTGACAAATGCAGCAAGTGTTTCACTTGATATACTTAAACCACAGTGAGTACTGCATGCAGTTTTAGTTTTTGCGCATGGAAGTTTAAACCTCAGAGAAAGGATATAAGAATCTACTTGAACTCCAGATGAGCCACTGTGAGTGCACTTTAGAGTTAATTCACAAAATATTAAAATCCTTGAGATTTTACTTTTAAATAACAGATAAACCACAGTGAGTACCTAGCTTTAGAGACAAATCTGTACCATTGAGAATAAATACAGAGTAGCTCACATGTCCGCCATTTTGAATAATGAACATGTACTGAAAACATAGAAAACTGTGCAACTAGCCCTCTTTTTATCAGTTGTTAGCGAAGCCCTGTGCCCGAAGAGTGACATGTCAAAATCCAGTATGGCTGAATATTGATATTCATTCATTCAAAACAGGCAGATGAAATGGACAACCTGGGGTAATAAACTATAATCATCGTCAAATCTGAATGAACATTGCTTTCCGACCCATATCCATAGAAGGCAGAATATAATGCTATCATAAATCTGAAAAGTAAAATGCATAGACCATTATTACTATACTTTCTTAGGAAAAATAAGATTAATTATACAGTGTAGACTTCAGTGTGGACAAAGAGCTTGTGCATGAGGAATCTTTGGCCTTGGATTACAATGGTTACCAGCATTCTCTGCGTTTGATAATGTTTCCTGTTTTGTAATTTGAATTTGAATGTTTTGATCGAAATTACAGGCTATTATTCAGAACCAGTTTTGAATATTTTACCTTAATACAATGGCATACATTAGTCAAAAATAATTAATTACAATGGTCACAAATTCTAAGTCTAAAAATAATAGTACCAATTATAAAACTGTATATACATGTATAATTTGTCTTAAATACATGGTTCTCGAACTATTATCCGCATACTTTCCAAAATAATTGAATTTTTACTAGCACTGAAGATGGAATAAAAACCGAACACGTTTTGCTACACCTTATTTTATGGGTAAACTTTTGCTCTTAACTTTTGTTACGCTATTGATGCCCTTTGGTGACTTTTAATATTAATTTATAGACAACATAACAACACTACTACTTTTAGAGTAGAAACTATTAAGTGCGCTGTAAAACCGTCTGTTGTGCATCAAGAATTGTTTAAAATGAAAGAAATTTATATTTTGCTGTTTAACATGCTTTGTTATTTCCTTTACGTTGCAAGGGGGCAAAAATAGGAATAAAAATAGTTCGAGATTAAGAATGTTTGAGTGGTTTTTACAAGAAAGTATTAGGAAAGGTTCAAGGGACCGAAGAATATAGCTTGAGATAAAGAATGTTCAAGTTATCTGGCAATATGCCAAAATTCTCAGGCAAAATTATTAATAGCTTTTGAAAGGTTTGCTGTATGATCTTTAAACTTTGAGACTTTGACCTTCAATCTATTTGACAAATTTCCTGAAAAGTTTAAGGTTAAGTAACGGATTATTTTGGTTAATATATTTTCAACAAAAAAACACTTTAGAAAATGTTAATCATGCCGATGCGGTAAAACTTCTAATAAGCGCCATCCCTCCAATAAACGCCTATTTTTAACAAGCGCCTACCTCTTATAAACACCCCCTTCTCGAATCTATTAGGGATAATACCAGTTATTTTGATAAATATTGTCTCACATTAACAAATAAAGTCAGATTAATGCCCGTATTACGTGCTGGGTGTAAGTATAGGTAATCTTTATCCAAAATTTAGAAATTTCGTTTTAGTCAAAAGTAAAAATATTTAATAAGCGCCTCCCTCCGAAAAGTGCCTCCCTGTAATAAGTGCTTCCCCTAAATATCGAAAGTTTTAAAAGTTTTAAAAGTTTTACCGTATAACGACATCTAATGTATTCTGATGTCACAGTATCATTTTACATTTTAGCCTTGAAATACTTAGTCAACATCGAAAAATTAGTTACAAAAAACGCTATAAAAGCAAAATGACCATTTTCACTACATTTTCGTATTTGATGACGTCATTGGAAAAATTGGCAGATGACGTCATTTTTGTACATGTCCTAGGCTGAATATACTCTGTGCCAAGTTTCATACACATAGAACTTGTACAATAGAAGTTAGGTATGGGGGGGGGGGGCATATATGAGTAGTTGATCAATCTCATTGAAATAATGTTAAAAAAAATTGTTTTATTTGCACTACATTAAAGTTGATCGTAATACAGGATATTATCGTGCAATTTTGCTTCTACATTCTTAAATGCTACCACTTTTTGTCACTAGAGATAGTCATTGACAAAGTGGTTTCAATTGTTGTGGTGGTCGGAATATTTCTGAACACAACTTTAATATAAATCTTTGTTCCCTTAGATGTCAAGTGTTTGGATTAAGAGAATATCCTGAAGACAAGGTTAGTAGTGCACCAGGTGTCATTGGTTATTTTTTCCATAGTATTTATGCAATATTTCAATTTATTGCCTGGCAGTCAATACGAACTGGTTAATACGGGTAATCTAGACATCCCATTGGCTAAAAATACCTTGCCTGCAACGGTATGGCCCGTCGTCCAGATAACATGGCGCACGAGAATATCATTGTGGATAAGGTCCAATTCTCACTAGCCAAGCTTTTGCGTAGCCAAACAGCGAAGAAACCATTGTAAATAAAATAATACAAAAGTAAACAATATCAGCTTGCATTATCTCAACAGGGAATATAGCCTCTGAAATTTGTTCACCCATATTACAGGAGTGCTTTAAATCAACAGTGGATAACTCTATATTCCCTGTTGAGCTAATGCAAGCTGATATCCTACCAATTCACAAAAAGGGCAATACTTGTGACAAGACAAATTACAGACCGATCAGTCTACTTCTGGTGACCTCTAAGATATTTTTCAGACTCAAATGCACAACTTTCTTCAGACTATCGAATTATCTTTGTGGTTTCCGGAAGGGTGATAGCACCTGGTATGCACTTTTAAATATGTTGAACAAATGGCAAACTTGCTTAAGTAATGGTGGTATAGTTGGTGCAATCTTAATGGACCTCTCAAAAGCTTTTGATTCCTTACTCCATGACCTACTAATTGCATAATTAGAGGCTTATGGTTCTGGAGCCGAAAGCTTACGTCTTCTATATAGCTATCTCAAACGTCGAAAACATAGGGTTCGCATCGGTTCTAGTTTTAGTGATTGGCTTGAGATGTTACTTGGTGTACCCCAGAGTTAGGTTTTAGGGCCTATTTTGTTTAACATTTTTATTAACGACCTATTTTTCATTATCCTTGAAACTGATATTTGTAATTTTGCAGATGATAATACCTCGTCCGCATATGATTGTGATTTAACTAGTGTATTAACCAGGCTCAAATCATACTTGCTCCGTGCATCCGATTGGTTCAACTGCAACTCGCTGGTTGCAAATGGTTCCAAATTCCAAGCTATTTTCCAAGCTGCATGTCAACGGAGAAGGCCAGTTTGTTATTCAATGCATATATAATGTCATCTTTCAACTACTGCCCACACATCTGGATGTTCTGTGGAAAACAATGTAACAGCATGTTGGACACAGCTTTCCGCAGAGCACTCTGTGCTAAGACAAATACATTTAATTGTAGTCTGGATGAACTACTTAAATTAACAGGTCACGAAACAGTTCATAATCGAAATCTCAAACTTATGCTTGCAGAGGTTTTTAAATCTCTTAATGATCTTTCTCCTAGTTTCATGGCTGAGATCTTTAGTGTGAAATCTTCCAGATATAATCTCTGGCCCACTCTTAAATTGCCAAAATGTAGCTCGACATTTTGTGCAAATACGTTCGTTTGTAGGGCTTCTATCGATTAATTATATGATCTAACATATATTCATTCCTGATCTTTCTTTTTCCTACCCTTAGAAAGAATGATTGGAAACCGATCTTTATATATATTTTAATCTTTTATATCAATTTTATACAGTTGGATTAAATTAGTGTAAAACTATGTAAGCTCCAACTTTGAATAAAGAATACATACAAACATAACAAAGCCTTAAACTTTTAAAAGGATGATTGCATTGCAACGGTTAAGACGGGGGTCAAAACATTGACGTTTCTTATCTTAGTTTTCTTTTTTTGGTTACTCATTCACCACACATGAAAACAAAAAAAACATATTTTGCTTTTACAATAATCAGCGATTTTCTTGGTTAAGAATGAATTTTATTATACCCCCTGTTTCGTTTTGAACTGTTTTGACTTGACATGGAAGCTTGGAGCTTTTTCTAAGGTTTTGAAGCCAAATCAAAACAAAAATGTCGACACAAGATGTCAATTTTTAAAAGGATCATCGTATATTTCATGGCAAGAACCACGCAATAAATACAATATTAACTATTTTGTTGCGTCTTTACCAGAAAATATTACCCTCGCAAGCTCGGTCTATACAGGTGACCTTGGGCAATATTTTCTGGTAAAGACGCGACAAAACAGTTAATATTGTACAAAGATCGATGAAAAAGTGCTATATCAAATAGAAGTATTTATCTAATCTGTTAGATAAAGTTAAAAGCGTTGTTTTTATTCATAGGGCAGACGGATTTACGAACAAGCATCTGCGTTTTCGTCATCAACATTTTTAAAGACCAAGAAGGTTTGTTTTGCCTGTTTTTAAACAATATTAACTGTGTTATTCAATGTTAATCCTTTTATTTCATCAACTTAGTCATGAAAGATATGTTAGGTCTTACCTTATAGAAGAAATATGGTTTCATGAAATGTGGGAAAACAGGCATGCTAATGACTACCAGCTTAGGCGGCGAGCAGATTGAAGAATGCACGTTTTAACATTTGCTTAGGTTGTAAGGCTAATGACATCAGCTCTGTAGAAGCTGGACTATGTCGTATTAAAATACGCATAGCTATATCGATGTTTGCTACATGCAATTCTTGTAGAAGTATTGCAAAGCATTTTGCTTACTAAGTTGATGATGCACTCCGCATTCACATTGAAGCAATAGAAAACCTGCACACTGATGCTGACTGAAAGGTACCACATTCTTTAAGAACAATCGCTGCCATATACTTAGATATACTTTCATATACATCCGATAGTTTATATGACCGGAAAATATAGCAAGGGACTTTCCACTTCTAGAATTCAGTAGGAACGGCATTTAGTGTCAGCAAGGTCACATTTCATGCTGAAGTGGTTATTAGACCACGAGATTTTAAAATGTTTTGTTGTGTGGATATTATCCTGCTTCATACTGTATAGTATTTTCCGACTCACAAGAAGCAATGATTAAGTAGCTATTTTAACTAAAAGTATTCGATGCAGAAAGAAAGTTCTGCATTGTAAAAAATGATCAGTTTGTGTTGCAAAAATGCCCACAATACATTTTTGAGTGTTTTAGTTTTCAGCATATAAGAAATGAGCAGGACAACACATAAAATTACACTAAACTACTGTTCATTCAATTACCGTAAATGACAGAGTTAACTCCGGCTTATTTAACATAACGAGTTTTTAGGGTGGGGATTTATTCGGAAGTGGAGGTTTATTATTTCAAGCACAAGGAAAAGCAAAAAAAGCATTTCTCCGGATTTTTTAAGAAAATTTTTCGCTAATATAGGTCATGGAATTACATTTCTGTAGCTCCATCGTCATCTTCATCGTCGTCAATAACCATTTCTGAAGGAGTGGCGTCAAGAATCTCCTCATCATCAACCACAAACGGGTTTTCTTTAACCTTGGTTAATCAACTGCTAGACTAAACAGCTAATTAAACTACAGTTGTTCGGTAGTGGATTAAACTCTGATTAGCTTAATCCAGTATTAAATTCGACTTCAACCAATCAGACTTGATTTCTAACCAATTCTGATTGGTTAAAGTAAGATTTAATACAAGATTAAGCTAATCAATATTTAATCCAGTTTCGAACAACTGGGCCCAGGTCCGGACGACTGATTTGATGTTTAGTGCAACAAAGTTTTAAACAATACAATAAATATGCCAAACCATTTTAATGTGCATCTAAAAATAACGTTTTTTAAGATTTAACCATATTAGGCCTAGGGTAATTGGGGACGTCCAAATCCCCGGAAAACGTGTAATTTGATTAAGTCCGATAAAATCATATGTAAATAAGTTTTTAAAGCTCTGTTTCTGCCAGAGTCTGTAATTGTAGTGTTCCTTTCAAAGTTTAGGGTTCATTACCACCTGGTTGCTTGTGGAACACCGGACATATTACCGGATTCTCCGCAATTTACCAGAAAAAGAAAAACCACGGAAAAATCGTCCGGAAAATTAGAAAATCCTGATATAATCGAAAAGCTGTTGCTGAATACTACCACTGCAAAGTTTCAAGTGAAACAAGGTATCCGATAAAAAGATATTGTCATTTGTATTTTATAAGAATTTATAAGGATTTGACTGTAATTCTATGGGTGGTTTCGACTAATAGCCAATAACTTCTAAGGTAAACAACATGAACATTCAATAAAAATTGGTGAAAATGTGGCAAAGGAAATTATTTTAATTGTGACTTATTATCAACAGTAGTTCCATCGTCACAAAAAGTTATCTAAAAAAGTTCCCTAGACCTAATAGGGTTACGGTTTTTATCCTGGGGAGTTATTCGGACTTGGGGGCTTATTTAGCAATATGGACTGTTAGTGTGGGGGCTATTACGAAGGGGGGGGGGGGGCTTATTCGGAGGTGGGGGCTATCTCGGGACTTTACGGTACTTCTCCAAACTATTCATAAAACTGAACAAAATCACTCTGTTTGTTTAAAACCCACAGCGTTTGCAGGACATTGCCACAAAACAGTGTGATCAGTTACCTCTCATCGCAAACTACGTTACAAGTAGATGTCAATCTGACGAAAGCGTGTTAACCTTAATGGCGACAACCGTTAACAGCAATTTGGGCCTAATGTTGCACCAAATACGCCGTTCTACCGTAAACAAAATATACCAAGTTATACCAATATATAAGAGTATTAGAGCAGATTTATCAAAAAAAAAAATAATTGGCAACTGAGAGTTTTTAACAATGGTCCCAAGTGGGATAGTTGACTGTTGGCAGCATTCTTGTTGTATTGTTAATTTCTACTTACAACTACAACCCAGTTACTAAACGGCGCCATCCGATTTTCCTACTTAAGCAAATATCAAACAAGAACACGAAAAGTATAACAATAAAAAAAATAACAGGTACTGAGCGCTTCGATTTACTAATAAATAAGGTAGACTACCAAGACTTCCAATTTGATTTTCGACAGAACCTTGCATGAAAACAAATAATAATGACCCTATTTTCATCAACAAACAATCAAACCATATTGAAAAAATTACCAATAAATAAACATGTATCAGAACCTTGTTCAAATGAAAACATAAAATACAACAATTCTAATTGCTCCGTAAAAAAGAGCACCTGAAAATCGTGGCTTCGAAATCTTACTGATGTAGTTTAAAAAGAGAGAAACTACTGAAGGAAAAGAACTCAAAAGAAATGAAAAGAAAACAAACGTTGGTAGAGTCATCTTAAAATTGGTCCAAATACATTTTCCGAAAGAATGTATATTCCACAAGATTTTTAATAAGATCACCATTAAAGTAAGTTATTATACATAATTATACAAAATCACAACCATTCCTAAACGAGAGATGGCTGCAACTGTCGTAAAAAAGCAGAATGTTAGAAAATTAATATCTCATGACATCAGTGATATACGAAGCGAAATATCAAACAACATAAATGAAGAAAAGAAGATCTATACATAGAGGCATCAGCAAAGCCTCTAAAAGATCTGTATAGAAACTCCATAGAAGTTTTAGACATCAAAAGTATCAGATAAGAACCTAGTTATTCAAGTTTGTGTGGAGTCTACAGGGCAAAGAGAAAGCAAATTATTGCAACTTATGTGTAGTGGGAAAGTTATTAATTAATTAATTAATTAATAGTTGTGTACAAGATGTATAAATGTAGTTTGAACAATGTTAAAACACGTGATTTCACTCACGGATATCGCTATATTCAACCTATTTTTGATATTTGAGTCGTATTCAAGATGTATATATATGCTTCATGAACAACGTTAAAGCGACTTCCTTTCACATTATAAAGTCCTGAGAAATCAAGTTGTCAACATGAATAGGCAGGCAAGAAAGTCTTTTCTTACCAACGCTGATATTAAAACAGATTGCAAGGGTTTCTGGAGTGCTTGCAAACCATCTTTCTCGGAAAATGGTGTCCGTGGTGGTAAGAATGTACTTGCTGAGGATAACACTGTCGTATCAAACGATAAACTTGTTGCTACACCATTTAACAAATGTTTCTCTAACATAACTGAATCCCTTACGATTCAGAAATGGAAATTTGACGATCCTCTCAACCTTAAGGATTTTTATGATCCCGTATTTAAAGCTATTTAAAAATTTATGGATCGTCCTAGCGTAACTATGATTAAATCACAGTACTTTTAAGATGAATCCTTTGATTTTAGTCATGTTACTAGTGACGAAGTTTATAAAATCATCATGAAACTTAACGCATCAAAAAAGACTGGTGGAAATATCACCAGAAATGTTCATATGGCAGCTGAGGAAATTGCTCACCCTCTTTCTTCATGCTATAATAAATCTCTCAACTGTGATATCTTTCCTGGAGAACTTAAGATGTCTGATACTGTTCGTATTCACAAAAAAGGCTCGGCTAATGACAAATCAAATCTTAGGCCCATTAGCTTGTTACGATCACCTTCCAAGGTATACGAAAGAATAAACTTCATTCAGTTATCTGAGTTTATGACAGCTAAACTTTCCAAATATTTTTGTGGTTTTCGGAAAGGTTATTCGACCCAACATTGCCTTCTAAATCTTCTCCAATCTTGGCAAAAAACTTTAGCCAGCTCTGGGAAAATTGGAGCCGTGCTAATGGATCTCTCCAAAGCTTTGATGTTCTGCCTCATGATTTGTTAATAGCCACACTTTGGGCCTATGGTCTGGGGCACAAAAGCCTTAGATTTCTATTTAGTTATCTTTCTGACAGGAAAATGGGTGTTCGCATCGGTTCAGTGTTTAGTGAATGGTTAGAAGTAGTGTTAGGAGTGCCGGAAGCATCTATATTAGGACCACTATTATTTAACATTTTCTTGAATGATCTAATTTGTTGCGACCTTTCTTTAATCGCTAACTTTGCAGATGACAACACCCTTAGTGTTTGTGGTTTATCGATTGCTGACGTCATGGATAAACTCTACAAAGATATCCCTGCTGTTATCAATTGGTTTTCAGTCAAGTCAATCCAGATAAATTACAATTTTTAGTTCTAGGGTGCCAAGAGAGCGGTTCTATCGAACTTGTTATCGATGGCTACACCATTGCAGCCTCTAATTCAGTAAAACTGTTGGGTGTTACCCTAGATAACAAGCTAAGCTTTTCTCTACACATAAATGATTTATGTGTAAAAGCAAACCACAAAATAAACGCTCTTCTAAGAATTCGGTATAGATATAGATATTCGTAGAGCTTCTCAGCTATGTAATGCATTGGTCCTATCCTGTTTTATTTATTGTCCCCTCATGTGGATGTTCTACTCAAAAGGCGATTCTAAGAAAATTAATGCCATTCAAGCGAGAGCCTTGAGAGCAATTCACTTAAACTTTAAAACACGAAGTGCTAACATCTTGAAACACTACAGCTCCGAATGGGTCCACATTTGCAACCTTAGATTGCTTGCAATAGAAGTTTATAAATCAGTCAATCAAATACATTAAGTTTTTATTTGGGGCCTTTTTATTCCTAAAGTATCTATTGTAAATTTACGTTGTGGACACCTTCTATGCTTACCAAAAAGGTCAGAGTGCTGGAAGAACTCATCATTCGAGCAGTGCTATTATGGAATAATCTTCTTGCAACTCAAATTACACTTATTCAAATCTGACATAGACAAGTACACTAATTTATATTGCCAGTGCAGAATATGTGAATTGTAATTTTTAATTTTTTTAAAAATTTTGTGTTCTGGTTATTCTGTTTTATTTTGATATTATTTATACACAAGTGCTAAACAGTAATAATGAAAAAACCTGTTTCGCATTTATTTTCTAGCTGTTGGCTTTAATTAGTTTTTTTATCACTAGACATATGTCTATGGTTTATATACTATTGTATTTTGTCCAACATAAAATAAAGTTTTAATAAAAAAAAAAATTTCACTCTGAAATACCACTACCGTAAAGATTCGAATAAGCGCCCATGGTAAAAATAAAACTTTGGAATAAGTGCCCACCTCTTTTAAGCGCCCATCTGCAATAAGCGCCCACCCCTCAAAAGGAGGCGCTTATTTGCATAACGAGCTATATCACATGCAGCATGGGCGCTTATTGGGAACACTGATTATATTTTTCGAGAGAGAATGACAAAGCGGATATTCCATGATTATCTATTACTCCTTTCTTTTTGTGTTTTAAAAAGCAGTGTTTCAAAAAAGTAAATGGTTACTGGTCAATATTCTGAAAAATTAAATAAGCGGCTAATAATATAGGCTTTTTAGAAAATCTACTTTGAAGTGGTCGATTATTTAAAAAATCCGTAATTTTTTTTCAAATGACCTTAACCCTATTAGGGGCATGGTGGACAAGATGGCCCACCTTTTATATTTTTGTTAATAACTTTTTAAGTAATAATCATATCATGCTGAAATTCCTAACTTTAATTTGGAATAAATGTGTGAAAAATGTGTTTAAAAAAACTTCACTCATGTCTGTATTACAGTAAGTCAAATAGTAAGTCAAAAAAATTATGGATTTTGTTGTTTTTCATATATTGCGTCCGAGCAAAAGACCACCTGTTAATTAATTAATTAATTATTTATTACGTTTAATTTGTCAAATGGGCATTTATTATTTTAATATTCATTATGCTATGTCTTATTCTATCTCGCGCAGCAGAGAGAGTTTGGTTTGCATGCTGTCTGTCCTTTTGCGTCCGCTGTCAGAAACGTTTTTG
>JAUCNQ010114479.1:0-11299 GCA_032352715.1 Bougainvillia muscus | reverse complement strand
AACACTTCATCTAAGATGAAAATGAAGCGAATTGCTAAGCGAATTTGAAGCGAATTTTTGAGACGAACCCTTAAAAAGTATCAACAGAACAAAAGTTTCAACGTTTCTTTTGAGATAAAAGAAATGCATCATTTTGTGGACAGTTAGCAGCAGTTACAAAATATTAAGGCACACATACCTGTTTTTTCATTTCCCAGTAACAGAACTGTTTTCTCAGGAAATTTATATTCACCAATCATTTTACTGTTAGCTGTCTGTTCCACACCAATAAGATGGTAACCATTTTGTTTCTTCTCTTCCAACCACAAAGGAAGTTTTATCGGCAAAACTTGCTCAATATTAATCCATTTTTCTGCTGTAACACTTAGTGATTTGAAATTAGGATCACTTAGGTATCTCTGACTAGCAAGGACCAATGTACCAACACCAAAGATTTCTGAAGTGCGACAGAGACCTCCTAGATTAGGGATCTTGTCAACCAATACAGCACACAAGACTAGATTTGAAACTTTAGATTGTCGCTTTGTCTCAACTTCTGACTGTAGTATCACATCTTCAGTAGGCGGTGCCACTCTCCAAGGCATGATCTTCTTCTGCATATCAATAAGCTCTTTACCAGGGATTTCAGAAGAATCTAAGTATTAAATATGTCATTTCACAGTATGGACCATTTTACAAAATTGAATACCGTAAATGCTCTATTTAACACCCTGCAATTATTTTGCACCCAAGTCTAATAACCACCCAGGGTAAAACTTAATATTGCCAATAAGTGCCCACACTTATATTTAGCTTACCTAATAAGCGCCCCCCATTATTTTATAAATTTTATTTTAACATAATACTTCTCCTTAATTAACCGACCATTGACTTTGCGACTCACTCAAAGCTCAAATGACCATAACAGCCAGAACCAACCACATGGATAGGGAGTAAGTTGGAGAAACATTAACAAACGAATACAATAACTCTCTCCAGAATATCATATACCAGGCGAGTGTTGGTTTAATTATTGCAGTTCTCCGATATTCAAACAGAGAAAGAACACGAAATTCGATGGGGCATAGAGATATATCAGGTTAAGAGGTTAGAAAAAAATATTTCCAGTGTGCCTCAAAGATATCATAGTTTTACTTACTAATACTATAAACGGGTTTAACAGGTGCACACAACAACTTGTTATCACTGAAGGTTAATTCCGAATCATGAGCTATCTTCAAATAATCAAATTCTGCAGAAATATATTCTTCAGGAGCATAATCTGTTAATGTAAGAAAACCATGAAATATACACTGTAATGAATAATGATCTAGCGGGTGAAATTTAGAATAGAACGGATGATTTAATAAATCCAATCGATGCTTGACAGCTGATGTATTGTGTTCTTTAAGAGTAAAACAATGATGCAGAAAACCAAACTGTGTTAGTAAGTCAACACTATTTCTTGACTTTATCATCTCCCAGATTGATTGTAACACAACTTGTGCATGAACTCGAGAAGTAATATGTTGTGCTTGAGCCCATGGAAGAATACGATACACAGCACTTGATACAAACACCTGGAATTGGTTGTCATCTAAGATTTTAATCAGCTGAATGCAAGCAGAAAAAATGGAAGTAACAGAGATGATTTTCTTCTCAGTAGCTGCATCAAGGTAAGACCACAAAGTATCAACCAGTTGGAGCTGTTTGAAAAGCAGTAAAACAATTGCCCATTCAATAAAATTTCGTACTGATGGCTGATTATTAAATACGAAGGTGTCGCATAGCTTTGACAACATTACTTGGCAACTTTCGACCGAGGATAAGCCCTGCCTCATCAATACTAAGACTGTTTGCCATATGCGGATTTTCTTGCGATGAACCTCGGAGTTACTATAATAACTTTGTTTTGGTTTTGACAGTGTTTTATCAAAGTCAACAAGTTCCAGCATGAATTTATGTGTAAAACTGTGTGAAACATTACCAGGTTTTAAATTCAAAAGAAAATTAATGAAGGCAATTCTCACATTGTGATGTTGCGTACCAATTGACTGTAAACTTTCAATATCATCATAAAAATCTACTTTTCTCAAATAATCTATCAATTCTGATTGTTGTCTTTGATTTTTGTTTGGTAATGGGCCAAAGATACACACTTGAATCAGCATCTGCATGTAAGTATCTAAACTTTTTTCAAAAGCGCTTTCAATTGAACATTGCTGCCACACTTGGATAATTTGCTGAAGCATAAGATTCACAATGCCAGCTTTGTTCTCGCCAAGATCAAGTAGCTGATACCATATTTCAGAAAGTCTATCAGAAATAAGACTACTTGTGTTAAGTACGAATTTCTTATGAAATATGATCTCCATGCATTTTTCGCATATTTTCCAAAATGAATGGTCTGTTCCTAACTGTTCCTTAAAAATTCTTAACGAAATATTTATCATAGAAACTAAGCATTCCTCTTCATCTATGGAAACTATGAGATGTGGCATAAATGACAACACGCTTGTAAGATTTTCATTTGAGATAATATCAATATCATTTAATAAGGTATCAGCCAAACTTTGTTTGTGTTTTGCCTCGAATTGAAGACCATTCCCAGAACAAAGTTTATGTAACAGTTCCCAGCACTCAATCACAATAGAATTACAACTAACACTGTTGGCTTTTGGTTTACATAAATTATTTGTATGTATACGATCTAGATGGGTTATATAACTAGCAACATGTTTTATAACTACTTCATGCTCGGTGGAAATGATGTTTATATCATACCCAAGGAGACACTTCAATAATTTTATTGTTATAAGCTGATAACTTAACACTTCATAACTCAGATTATTTAATTCAAGATCACATGTTTTTAACTTCTTTGAAATTAATGTGGTAATCTTTTCAGGAAATATACCAAGATTGAGTTTCACAGCTTGTGTTTTTGCATGATTGAACTGAACTTGGAGGAGTGCAATATATTTCAATAATATATCTTTGTTTACTGTTGCATCTGCGCCAAGTGAAGCATACAAAGTATAGATGTATTCAAGAATATACTTTGAATATAATGAAAAAAGCGAAAACAGATTTTCAACCAGATGCGTTGATTTAACATTTAAAGTAAAAGTTAGAATATGTTCCAAGAATTGTAAAACATTCATACTTTTCTTCTCATCTAGATATGGATTTGTTGGAAGTTTATAAATAACATCTGTAACCAAGGCTAACACATTATGTATCTTTTCCTTAACAGATGGCTGACATGCAGCACATAAAGTGAGGACCATTGCTCTCCGCACTTCATACAACTCTGTTGTATTTAATAGTGTGTGAATTGACTCTATTGCTGATTCAATTAGGAAATCAAATTCGATTTGACTAAAAAATGTCACAAGCCTGTTCCAAAATTTCCCTCCAAGTGGAATCAGTTTCATTGATGTGGCTGGAACAAGAATATTGATAAAGGATAAAAATACATCCTTAGTAATCTCAGTATTTTCAGTGTAAAACAAAATTAAATTTTGAAAAATTACTTTTTGATATTCAATGCGAAGAAATGATAGCTTTGAATACATTAACGTTTTTAACACATCCAAATTGCGTTTGGTCAATTTTGTACTTAATTTCAAATTACTGATAGCCTTTGTAAGATACGACATTGCTAGATCGTTAAACCCAGAGTCAATGATACCATTCAACATCTATAAGCAAAGCAAGAAATAATATTAAGAATATAAGAGCTTGTTCCACCTTCCAACAAATTTACCAAACATTGACTACTATCTGGATTATCTGTTGTTTTTTTTATTATAAGATGGGGACAATAATATCCATTCAGATGACACTTTTGAATTACGAGAAGTTTAAACATGATATTTATTTATCAAGATAATATCTTGAAAATGTTGCTGAGATAAGCAACGAAATATTGATAAATAATTTTATCTTGAAAATGTTGCTTGGATAAGTAACGAAATATTGATAAATATAAATATTTATATATGTTTAAACTTCTCGTTATTCGTTTTATTTTAAAATGATATGCCTGATCAAACACCTTGAATTAAAATTGAAACGACTTCCATTATCAAGAATTAAGAATCTGTTACAATCATTAAAACAGACATATTCTAGCTATCATTTTGTGAGATAGTTTTTAAAATGATGAAATCGTCCACAAAATTTGTATCTCAAATTATACCTTATTCAACTAAGAGTTTAGTATTGAATTGTTTCATCTTATCATTTAAGCAATCTTTTAACTAATTTATTATTCAAGCATAAGATAATTTAAGCAACGTTTAGATTCGATAAGGGTCCGTCCACAAAATTCGTATCAATTTTCATACAGAAGGAGTGTTTTTTTAAACAATTCTCCTGTGCTGAAAACGGTTCGCATTATAATAAAAGATTTTTGGACGGCCCCTTAGTATAGCTTTTGAGACCTTATGGTACTCTTCATAGTTAACACCTTAATAGTGAGAATACCATCTATATTAAACTACAAACTAATCAAACCTTTTCACAAAATCCAATTTGTCCATTATAATCCAAGCTGTCTATACAGGCTTGTAAAAATGTCTCCAGCAGCTCAAGCACAGCTGGTGGTGAGCATTTTTCAGAATGTTCTTCCAACGAATACACAGACATTGATTGTAACGCATTGAACAAATGCTCAAATATAAATGTGTGACCAACTGAAGAATGAATGAGAGGTAAGTTTGCAATAGGGAGCTGCAAACTATAGTGAACAGACCATTTCTGCAATGGTTTCGCTTCATGTAACATTGCACGTCTGATTATAACAAACAACCATGATATGTGAAGAAATTGATCTAAAAAAAAAGAAAGTAGATTTTCTACTGGAGTTGATTCAAACAGTAATGTAATGTTTCATTTCTGGCGTAGGAGAAGGGCTTAAGTAAATAACAGTGACGTTGAAAAGGAATGATGATGATGCTTTCTAGAGGAGTCTGGGTGGCAACCTAAACTCTATCTAGAAATAGTGTCAATGGTAATCTATAAAAATTGTTACAGCGATCTTGGTTGCCATCAGGCCCAGATAGAAGATAAGCATTAAGCTTTATTCAAGCTTATTATTTAAAAAGCTCACATGAATCACTATATCACAAAACGCATGAGCTAAAAAAGTCTAGTTTAAAAAAAACATCAAATGATTAAAATAAGATATATCCAAAGAAATAAACACAAAACTTATAACATTAGAAAGACATACTCCATGATAAATGAATCATACAAGGTCATTTTCTTTTGATAATCTTTGTGTTTAGGCAAGGTTGTATGAGAACCTTGGAATCCCTTTAAGTTAGATATCAATTAAATAAAAAACATTTATTATACAAGCTTTATAAATGGGTGTCTTTAAAGACTATAAATAGGACTTCATTAAGGGTTCGTCTCAAACATTCGCTTTAATTTGCTTCACAAATCGCTTAATTTTCACCTCAGATGAAGTGTTATTGTACATACAAAGTATGCACAACAACACTTTGTCAGAGATGAAAATTGACAGGATGAAGCGAATTTATTAAGCGAATTTTTGAGACGGTCCCTAACAAACCTTTTCCAGTCTTCTTGATTACTGTAGCATTTGTTATATCTTCGAAACAATTAAGACATGGTTCAATCACATGAAGCTGGAGAGAAATAAGATTAAATTAAGTAAAGAATAGAAGTTCAAAATATTGTTTATAACATGAATTATAACGACTGTCCACAAAATTCATAAGGAAATTCATATCAATTTTCATTCAGAAGAAGCGATTTTGGTGCATAATGCATACAGAAAGACACTTCTTCTGCATTGATTGATAAAATCTGGGAGTTGGGAGTCAAAGAAGTTGTACACATAGAATGCCACAAAAAGAATCACCATATTTTGTAAATCTTATGTAATGGTGTCGATCTTTATATTCCCTAATGATTGACAATTCAAAGAATCAATTTTCATTCAGAAGTGTCTTTGTGCATACTTTGTATGCACAAGACACTTCTTCATTGATGTAAATAGTATGATTTTTTATCCCTAGATATAACTTATTTTCAAGCCATATATATACAGAAGCTGATATGTTCGTTTCATAAGCTAATAGATATACCTGTTTTTCATCTAATGACTCTAGGATCAGTATTATTGTTTTCCAGATATTCCATAGATCACTACTTTGTTCGCAATACCAAAACATCACTGGATCAGTCTCATCGGTACTAAAAGTTTCATTTTTACTGATAACATCAAGTAATAGTTTCAGCATGTACATTGATCTTTTACGGGTAAGCGCATCACTATTTAGAAGTCCTTCTTGTATAACAAACCAGAAGTTTGGGTCTCTTACAATTGTACTCGAAACAAAAGATGGTAGCAAGGCAGACAGTATGGTATATAATTTTACATCTTCTTCGTTGCTCATTAAGTCTTGGAGACATAACCAAATTTTCTAAAAGGTTTCACAAAAGAGCATATAAATAGATACAGTATAGATGAGTCCTCTACAAAAAGCTGCAACATACTCCTATTCAAGACAACCCAATTGTCACCAAATTATCCATGCACAATAAAATCTGCTGTTACTATGGAAAAGAATAAGTTCTTGTATTGATTCTTATGCCTATTATAGTTAAACTCTTGTAATTGTTTGACCCCCCATACATCCTATATACTCATCCTATATACTAATCAAAAATTAAAAATATAATGTTATCACAGGATTTAATCTAGTATTGGAGAGCAGTCCGATTAGTTGTACACAGAGATTTTTTATGCAAAAAAAAGGTCTGAAAACTACCTGGCTTTCTTAGAAAACTAGGTATTTTTAAGACTATTTTACATATATATAAAGGGCAATTTCTTCGTCATTATTCAACGGGTCTGAAATAGGGCTTGCATCAACCAACCTTAATTCTTAACTCTTTCAAAGAAACATTGCCAAGTATTACATTTAAAATAGCAACAACCAACTGACTGTGTTCGTTGTCAACAAAATCCATTTGTAATATCTTTAAACAACTTTGAAATAAGTCATCTTGTAACTTTAAATCAATGCAAGAAGTGTCATTAAAACTTTTCGTTATAATATAAATCAGTTTGAGTTTTGTTATAAAATGAGGCATTTTAAAATCTTCATGATCAATAGCTAATTGCATATATTGTGACAATGATTCCACCAATATTTTCAGACATTTTTTTTTGCTAGATTCCTTGCCACAACAAGTATCAAATAATCGAAAAACCTTTCCCATCAAATTCTTTGGTATATGCAATTGAAAGCAGGCAAAGGCAAATTTAAACAAGACACTCTCAATGAAATCATTGTTTTTATCATCTAAAGCATCTGTTTTGCTACATAACACTTGAAGAATATCTATGTGTTCCAGCAGACCATCAAATAACTTCGGATCATTCAAGTCATTTAAATCACTTAAAAGTTGGTTGAGATAAACAACAGCATGTTCTAGTAAAGACGTACAATCCAATGTAGTCAATGTTTGAGGTGATTCTTTCATATTCATCTAAAAACTAGACGCAAGATAAAAATTAACAATTTTATGAAAGAATAAAACCATGGGATAAAATTACTAAATAATCTCTTAAATCGAAATTCACATCAATTTTCATCACAGAAAGAGTGTTTTTGTGCATACTTAGTATGCACTCCTTCTGTGATGAAAATGGTTCGTATTACAATTGGAAATTTGTGGACGGTCCCTAATTTGTTTATTTTTAATTCAATACTGTACATAATAAGCTATGTATATTAACCATCAATCTTTAATTACGAAATTTGGCGTTGAGAACAAAGAAAGGAGCAACTTAAAGTTACAGTAAGATGATGAAACGAATCTAAATTGACCGTTCATGTGTTTAGCGACTTTAGAAGATGGAACAGATAGTTTTTTATAGATAATTTCTTTATCATAATTATAAATATTATCGCCAGTAATAATATTCTTATCAGACTTGTAATGAAATTTTATTGCAAGAGATTTTGTTTCTTTGTTTCTTCTTCAATCATTCTGTTACGATTAAAAGACATGATGCTGATAACCCAAGCCTATAAAACAATTTGATTCAACAAGCACACTGGTCCCGGAGATGCTTCCTATTTCAATTTGATTTTGTTGAGGTTCAGTTTTTGTTCAGTTCAATCAGTTTTTTGAAAAACACTATATATTTTTAGCTTTTTCTTTCTTTCTCTAATTGATTCCTTAATAATCATTAAATACTGTAGGACGGTTTATATTAAGAGAGAAACACACCAAAGAGCCAGAAAAGGTAATAGGGAGGAGTGACCAAGATATGAATAGTGTAAACCCAAAACACATGTTCAGGATAATGTTAAATATATTTTGAATTGCTGAGATTCGTATGATGAAAGTACCTTAAGCGTAGAGTACTAATTTTCGCAAATTTCGTGAATTTTGGCCAAATTCGCGAAATTAAATACACACAAAACTTTCTTCAAAATGCCATTCACGAAAATAAATACACGTAAAATTTGACTTAAATTTATGGTCCTCGCAAATAAATGTAATACACGCAAAAAAGACACAATAGAACAAATGATTTTGGTTCATTTTGATTTTTATTAACTAACTAATGAATAATACCTGCTAAATTTGTTATATTTCGACCATTTGTCAAAATTTATACCCGTGAAATTTCTTCCTTTTTGACAATTTGCGAAAATTTATAGTTTTTAAAAACTTGTCATTCGCGAAAATAAGTACTCGCGAAATACAATTTCTTTTTACTCGCATTTTTGAAATCGTCTTGTTATTGCCTATCGAATGAGTTATTTTTTTTTATCTCCTATGGATGTGTTGGTAAGATGAAAGAGACTATATGGCCCAATTTTGCTTGCGAGGGAACAAGTCTCCTCCATTTTATTATTTCGAAAAGGAATTTATGTCATAACAATCCCCATAGCGTATGTGGTAAAACAGTGAACCAGTCGCATCCAGCCAGTAACCAGCCGCAACCAGCTGATAACCAGCCGCAACAACCCGAAACCAGCAATATAATCATAGCCATAAACCGAACGAAGCTACAGTGTCTTGTTTTTCGACTACTGTACCTTAGTGCTTTGAGTTTTCTAATATTTGTTTGTTCTTACCACATGATCAAAAAATATTTTTTTCATATTTTCGTGTATTACGATAATCTATCTTAGAGATTTTATTGCTATTTAGCACTTCATCTCAAGTACCAAATGGCTGAATGATTCTATTTATTATGTAGTACAATGATGTAATCAATAATTAAGGTCGGTTTTCACTGAATGATTTCATTTGTTAAGCGGAAATTTGTCTCGAAAAGAAATCTCCATCACATTAAACCGGTACTAGGAGAATTGCCCCCGGAAGTTGCCCCCCAGAAAATTGCCCTTTGGAAGATTGTCCCGGTGAATTGCACCCCCCCCCCCCCCGGTAAATTGCACCCGGTGAATTGCCCCCTGGTAAATCGACCCCCAATATTATATTTTTTTTACAATTTTTCTGGGAATTTTAAATTCAATTTTTTCAGCATATTTTATTCTCTTAACAATTTTAAGCATGTTTACATGAAGGAAATCTTTTCCATGCATAGGGTTTACTCAGAGCTTTAGCTGTAGCAATATATCTTGGGGCAGACTTGATTTTGTGCAATCAACAATACAAAATTACAATAAATTTTAACATGTTTTACCAAAGAAGAAATTTGAATGAAATTTAGGCTTTTACCTATAGTCACAGCAATAAAAGGGAGACTCAAAGTCATTAATTTTAAAGATCCATTCGCCATACATAAAGTAATTAGGATTTATCACTTCTTGTTCTCCATGGTGATGCTCCTGAATAGGACTCGATCCGCCACTAAGTATCTACATGTTTCGTAGATTATGTGGATTCATTGTCAGTCCACAGCGTAGCAATACTCGCTGTGTGGTCAGCGAATTAGACCCTTATTGCATAACACAGCCAAACACAAGATAGCGGCAGTAGAAGATTGTAAAAATATTTTGGTACTTCTAAAAAGGTAACAAAAACAATACGCATGTTACATTGAAACATAACAATGGTTTCATTTCAAATTTGAACAAAACATTCTAAGAGCCTAATAAAACGGGTTGAAAGTAACATCAGTATTTCGGCACCTGAATGCAGAATTAATAACAATATTCACTTTCAACATGAAGTCATAACAACGTAAATCTATACTAAACATGACTGTGATAGATCCGGCAATTGTCAAAGCACTGAGATGAAAGAAACAAAATTGTTAATTCTACTTACACGTTGTCGCACTTGATCTCAGCAACGTAAGAAACTCCTCAAGTAAGTCCAACCTATTCTAAGCAGTGTCAGAATTAGATAAGTCACCACATCAAGACTATGAATGCAATTAAAAATTAAATTTTTTTGTTCTCCATTTTATGACATCTACAATACGGCCATAATTCCGATATAACTTTTCTAGTAAATGTAACGCAAATCTGCAAGAAGCTGAATAGAGACCCAAAGGCTTAGTTTTTATTTCTGGCCTATACTAAACTTTTGTTTCACAGCCGGCGACATGGTAGAATGATCTTGATCTTGTTGTCATGTAAAAATCTACTTTTCTGAGGTATAAGTAACAGACCTGATTGTTTTTTCGATTGTTAAACCAAAAGCAACCGCTGTACGAAAGCATCCACGGCGGAACACGAAAGTGCTGAGCGGTAATAAAATTTTACCGGGAAGCCCGTATTCCAAATATGAACCACGCGCTCCCTTGTAATATTCTATGGATATCGGGATGTAATGAAATGAGACAGATTTGAACTGGAAAGTAATGACTTATCTTGTTTTGTATATTACGCAATCTTGGCTAGTATCGAAGAGAGCGTCATGTATCGTACGCACAAATTCCACAGGGGAATATGCGGAGCGGATACTACAACTCTCCCTACTTTGCTTTAGAAATAAGAGATGTAGTTTGCCAAATGCTGTGTGAATTTGCAACGGAGATGCAATTCACACGGCACTGGACAAATACGGCTTTTCAGCAAATATTTACGTTTTCATGTGTGATGCTGCCGTGTCGTATATCAAACGCGCTCGCACGGGTTGCGAGAGATGTTTTATTTAGGGGCCGTCTCAAAATTTGGCTTAGCTATAAAGCGAATTTGAAGCGAATTTGAAGCAAATTTATCATCTTCCGAAGCGAATTTGACACAAATTTGAAGCGAATTTTCTAATACTATATGTCATTTTTTACATCTATGGTGATTTCAAGAAAGAAATATAATTCCACTCAAACGAATTCCGATAAGGTTTA
>JAUCNQ010114468.1:0-11299 GCA_032352715.1 Bougainvillia muscus | reverse complement strand
AAGGACACTTCTGTAGGAATTTTTCAAATATTTACCGAACACATAATTTGAAGAACACATACAGATGGCTGCTTCCGGACCTAATACTTCAGATATCCCGTAGCTCATTCACATATGTAATGTTGATGAAATTGTCTACAAAACGCGTATGAGAAATCGTATCAACTTTCATTCAAAAGAAGTATACACAAGCACTCTTCTTCAAAATTGGAAATGGTACTGACGATATGAAATTTGTCGAAGGTCCCTAAGCAGCTATCAGTTGCTCATTAATGCTATGAATTAACCTTCTTTCTACAAAGGAGCGACGTCAGAAACCCTGTCATCACTCTTAAACGCAATTTTGGATGCATGAATGCACTCCAAAATAAATAAATGAAATACCGACCTGGCAAAGTGTAGAAAGTTCTTCTTATTTTCTGGTTTTATTTAGCTGTTGGGCGTGAAGAATTATTGAGAATCAACCTACGCGAAGTCAAGTGTGCAGAAGACGTACAGTTAACAGAGTTAGCTCAGACGATGAACGGCTATAGTGGTTCAGATATTACGAATGTCTGTCGGTAAGGTTTTTATGTTAAAACGACGACTGTTTAAGGACGTAAACAGGGTCGGATCGAAGAGTAGCCAAACACCTGCGAAAAGTGTAAACTGTTAAAATTTCTTTGAACTTTTAATGGTTTTACACTTCTTCGCAGGTACCTACCTACTATTTTTAAGATTCTAGATCCGACAGTGGTAAAGAAGCCCTTACGCTTTTTCTTAATGCAACTCGTTATCACAGGAGCCCCAGTACTGATTGTAAACAGAAATAAAATAATATTTTATTTTCATCCCCAAAATTCTTGATAAATGTCTCGTTGGCGTCTCAGTGAAAAGGGTACCGATTTATTAGTTTGCATGACGTAATTGTTTTGATGAGCATCTAATAAGAGAAGAAAAGACAAGGAAGGAAACTGTCAGTCAGAGCTTCATGTAAATTGCGAACAATGAGCTTAATTATTACTTTTCTCTAAATTTTTCGACGCAAGTCGTTGAAAAGCAGGTCTCACGAAGGAGTTCTGTAAAAAAATTCAAAAACCATCAAAATATTAGGAAGAGAAACTCAAAAAGGTTCTTCGCCCGAGGTGTACCGCGTTCACATAGGACACACTTTGAGATTCGTTTTGTATTTTCGACGAAAACTTTCATCAAGTTTTCTTGAACAAGGAGTAACTTGAGTTCTATCATGTTGCTGCGTCTGAGCATAATGTTTGTTAACTTGGTAAAGCTTACCAAAAATTCTTGTGTCCTATGTGATTGCGGTTGTTTTGCGGTTGTTTTCCTATGTGGAAAAGATATGAAGTTTCCTTCCTTGTCTTTTTATTTCTAATATCGCGTTTGATTTTCGTATTTGCATCAGAGAAGCGTTAAAAGACAGTGGCGAGAATTTAGGGAAAAGAACAAAATATTATTTTACTTCGTTTACTACCAGTACTGGTGCTCCTGTGTCGTTATGAGAAACATTAGTTATTAATAGCTGTGATGATAGATATGTCTTTCCATGAATGTTTTTATAGTACGTCATTATCGAAGTTATTGTGACGTTAATCTCCAATATTTTCTATGACGTCACGAAAATTACATTCGTTAAATTTTTATATTTATTAAAAAAAACATTTCAAGTGTTCTGTTTAACAACTTTTTCCTCCCGGAATTTTCAATTGTATTGTAAGATTTCTTTAACTGTATTTATTAGACTTTATTAAGTCAGGGAGTTTAGAATTATTTAAACCTTGGCTGGTGTTTTTGTGTTTACTACCCTGAAGGGTTCATTAAACCATACCTATGATTAAACTTTAAAGCTGTACAGAATTCGGGCGAAAAGGATTAAGTTAGACCTTTTTGAATGTGGGAAAAACCTTCGATTTTGCGGAGTCTAAAAAGTACTAAGTTTTTCATAGTATCAGAGGAAGTCTCTCCTCTCCATTTAAATGTTATCTTGTCTTCTGATAGCTAATCAAATTGCCTGCAACTGAAACTGAGTATGTGATTGGGAAATCTTGCTTTAAGAAATCTGATTTGTTGAGCAAAAAGACATTCATCCTTATCTGTAGGATTAATTTCCTGGTTTCCCCTTTCAAGAATAAATTATTGAAAAACTTATTTTCAGAAAACTGAAAAAACACGTTTTATCTAAATAACTAGAGTGTTCCATTTATCACTAGAAAAACATAAGAACATATTCTTCCAGGCAAGATTAATCGATTGTCTCGCATTATGTTCTTGTCTGCACTGCGCGAAATCATCATGTCCACCTCGATGTTTCCGAACATACAATTACCTGTAGTATTACCTGATAACCGGTTACTTTCTTCGCCAAGGGACGCTAAAGCTGTAAAACAAGAAGTCACACGCGACAATTCATGATCCCTACACTGCTTACCTGATAACCGATGTCCATTTCGCCAACCGGCGCGCTGAAGCTCCGAATCTGAATCTCCGGTTGGAGAAATGGACATCGGTTATCAGGTAAGCAGTGTAGGGATCATGAATTGTCACTTGTGACTTCTTGTTTTATTCCATTCCCTAATTGTCAAAACTACCAAAAACATTTGCAATTCGCAGTCTCTTTTATTTTTTCCCAAGCCAATCCTTATATTCGTTGATATACGAATTAATAGTCAATAATGACATCGGTCGGTCGACAACTTCATTTAACAGTAAAAAAGCTAACTCGACGTGATTTGTTAATTAACTTTAAACGTTTAATTTTCTCATACAAAGTATGCACAAAGATTTTTCTGATTATATTGAAGCGAATTAGAATTTTTCCTTATTTGTTGTTTTCACATATGGCTTGCTCTTCTCAATCTCATTTTTTTTTAATGATTCATGACATAAATGGAACGAAATTATTTGCACTCACATACGTCACCACTAGTAAACGTATTTTCTCATACAAGAGAGGATTTTAATTATCATAATTGTTTAACTAGAATGTTAATATAAAACATCCGTCTTGTGTTAGCAAAAGTTTAGACTAGCCGGTACATGTAGCATATATGCAGTCATCACTCAGTGGCGGATCCAGCCCTAGTCAGAGCAACACGAGGAAGAGCTAAAAGTTTTAATTCTTAATAGCCTTCTGTATGATGACGGTTCTAACAGACCCATCTTCATACAGAAAGCTATTAGAATTGATCACTTTGAGCGTGCTTTAAATCTCCATTTCAGTGCTGTGACTAGGTAAAACCGTGTTCTGAGTCCGCCTCTGTCACTGTCATGAAAATCTGGATAATCCGTTTAGGATAACCCGTTTAGGATAACCTATAATTATATGACATTTGGAGAAAATCCGGAACAGATTTTCTCTAAATGTCTAATAATCACATGTAGATTTACTCTAAACGTAAAATGATCATATGTAATCCGAAACGGATTATTCCGATTTTTTCATGCAGTGTATAATAGCCTGAATTTCACTGAACAACGTTGCGACTGTAAAGTTTTGAAGTTTAGAAATTTCAAACAAACAGGTTAACAGTTTAAACAGTTCTCTGAACAACCCTTCTTCAGCGGTATATGTTTTGTACAGGAAGTGAGGTAATTCTGAGGTAGCTGCTGTCAAACTAACCTATAATTTTAACCTATTATAATTTCAAACTAACCACTATGGCTTGTTTGTTTAATACGTTGGCATGGTGATCATTTGAGCATGATTTCTTTAGGTTATGAGAATCTAACCGTTTTTTAAGTAGTAGTCTGTTACATTTTGTAACGTCGTACACCCTTTTTACATGGCAATTTTGAATGTTTTTCTGATGTGTCCCTCGGCGAGGTAGGGGTGTGTAGACGCTCTACGTAAACGTTTCTGTGGTCGATTTGTTTGTTTATTTTTTTGTGGGTTTTTTTTATATAATACGGTTTCCTCATATTCGACTTATTTATTTGGAATTTGTCGAACAGAAACAAGGGTTTCTTCACATTCTATGCTTAGTAACCGAACAAACGATTCGTATCGCAAATCGTATCATTTTCATCTCAGAAGAAGTGTTTTTGTGCATACTAAGTACGCACAAAAACACTTCTTCTGAGTGAAAATGAATACGATTTCCCATATGAATTGTGTGGACGGGCAACCTCGTCCTCCGGGCTTTCGCTTTTTTTACTTTCTTTGATCATTTTCTATCCTCATAAAAAAAGCGAAAGGCGCTGGGGACGAGGTTGTTCGACGGTCCCATACGTTTTTTCGTATTCTTTACTTTAGCGATGCATCAATGATGGTAATGCGACGTCGTATAAGTGGCTTGACACCTGAACAAATTCGGAACCTTCCCAAAGAAGAACTAGAACTACCTGTAACACAATGTGATTTTGAAGCAGCTATTAAAAAAGTATCCAAGTCTGTTTCAGATGATGATATAAAAAAATACATAGAATGGATGAATGAATTTGGAGCTAACTAGACCCAACTGCATCATCCCAACAAATGATACCTAAATTTCAACCTCGTTCCCAGCGCCTCTTGTTGCTACTCAGTAGCGACAAGAGGCGCTGGGAACAAGGTTGACCCAAACGTTAATTGTTCTGTCATTTACTAAACTGGTAATAGCTGCTTTTGTACTGCAATAACAAACCGTCTGATAACTATTCGCTTCCATAAATTCGCCTCGTTCTTTTTAAAATTCATTCAGAAAAAGTGTCTTTGTGCATACTGTGTATGCCCAATTGCACTTCATCTGAGATGACAATGAAAACGATTTGTGAAACGAGTTAAAGAGAATTTTTGAGAAGAGCCCCTAAGGGACCGTTCACAACATTCGTATCGCAATTTTTATAGTTTTCATCACAGAAGTAGTATGTTGGTGCATTTTGAGTAAAACTTAGTATAAGTCGTCATGAGTATATCTGCATTACTAATTTAAGATGTGCATCAAAAGTATGTAGAAAGACATACTTCTCTGAATGAAAATTGATATTAATTCCGTACGAATTTCATAGGCGCTCCAGTGGCAGATTCAGCCCTAGTCAGAGCAACACGAGGAAGAGTTAAAAGTTTTAATTCTTAATAGCCTTCTGTATGATGATGGGTCTCTTAGACTTTGAATCTTAGACTCTGAATGCTTTGAATCTCCATTTCAATGCTGTGACTAGGTAAAAGCAGAGATATGGTAAAAGCATGTTCTGAGTCCGCCTCTGCGCTCCTTTAGAGAATTAATTAGCTATGAAAGAGATTATTTTCTATATTTACTAGTGAAACTGCGATACGAAATTCTTAAACAGTCCTATATACCATCCAACCACATCATGCTCAAAATTGACAATATGATGTAAAACCACTGCCTTTTCAACCTCGTTACCCGCGCCTCTTGTTGCTACTCTGAGCGTCGCTCCGGCTCTTAGTAGCGACAAATACTTGATACCGTTACGGCCGATAAAATGACATCTTATCGACTTCCATCGTAATAAGGGGCAGCTTCAGAAGGAAGACGCATATTTCAACAGGTTGTTTGATAAAATCTTTTAATGGATAACAGAACTTTTCATGCAGTATCGCCTGCTGAAAAACTTACTGATAATAGGTATGGATTGTATTCCAATCGATCATTCAAGACTTGTTACCTTATTTTCACATTTCCTCAAATCAATCCTAAAATCTTGAAGTGTTTTCAAAAGAAGTGTCAGTCTAAAGGCTAAATTTATTATTTGCATTGAACGTTAAAAATACCCGACAAGGTTGACGCGAGCCAAGATTGTTTTCTATTTGTACCACAAACATTTGATATCTAATATAAGAGATGTCATTTTTCTCGAATTATATTGTCTATCTTTTGTATTTTGTTTAAAATCAGGTATTTAATTGGAAAATTTAGGTAGACTAATGGCAAACTTTATTGAGACGTGACTTTTCATGGTTGGTTAGGAACAACGACTAACCATCAGGGCAGGATTCAAGAGTAGGCGAACACCTGCGAAAAAGTGTAAAACTATTAAAATTTCTTTGAAATTTTAATGGTTTTAAACTTCTTCGTAGGCACTTACCTACTATATTCATGCTTCTAGGTCTGACTCTGTATATTCATGAGAATAATCTCTCAAACTTATTCTTCACCTGTTGCTTTCTTGTGAAAGTTGCCTTTTGGAAAAGTTCAAAACACTTATAATTCTTGCCTTAATATGAGTTATTCTTGTTAATGCTTCCTAAAAATTTTAAAGACTTAAGCAACCCCTGCTACGAAATTTCTCTAACGATTGGCACATTTTATACTCTTTATAAGAACCCTTGAAGACGTTTAGAGTGGGGTGGAGGTATTTAATTCTTAACAAAGTTCCCACGTTTCTCAACAATTGTTTTCGATATCTCATTCTTGGGTGCATTGGTAACAGGAATTATCAGTGAGAGACAGTGGCGGATTCAGAACCAGTCAAAGCACTATACGATAAAGACTCAGGTTTCGTCTCTTTATTTCACTTCGCAAATCGCTTCATTTTCACCTCAGATGAAGTTTTATTGTGCATAAAAACACTTTATCTGAGATGAAAATTGTCAGGAATGAAGCGAATTTATGAGACGATCCCTAAAGATAATTAAATTTTTAATGGTTAATAAATGCTAATTTATTATTAAACATTAATGATCTCCATTTTTATCCTTTGACAAAGTTAAAGCGTGATCAGAAACGCTTATGTGCAAAATGACACAAGAGTCTCTCAACCTCGAACCCAGCGTGGTTTATCTCTTTTTGATTTTGAAGACGATGGGATGAAAACATTTTTTATCTTGTCGTCCTCACAATCCAAAATTGATAAACGGCGCATTGCAAATCATATCATTTTCAGCACAGAACTTCTTCTAAATGGAAATCGATACCAATACAACCTCGTTCCCAGGGTCCTTTATCTCTCTCTGATTTGCGGGATGGCGAGATGAAAGACGATCTTTCATCTCGCCATCCCGCAAATCAGAGAGAGATAAAGGACCTTGGGAACGAGGTTGGATACGAAATTATCACTACACATTTTTTTTATCCTCAATATTCTTAGGAAATTTCGATTCTGAGCCTAATATATTCTTAAAGTATTCTTATTTAATGACAAGGTTGTCACTCTAATGGATGGGACATTTTAGCATAATACCTTAAATTCCTGACATTCCTAACAAAGTGGCAACCATCAGATACATAGTATATATTACTGTTACATTCAGCTGGAAATGTATATGAGCAAAGCGAATATATTGTAGAGTGATATTGTAGGCTTTTTCCAGATTTGAATACTTTTTGTTATGAGTATGAGATAAGTTTGAGTCTAAGCATTATTCTTAATTTATTCTTAAATTTTAGCAGATTTGAGCCTCAATTTTCTTACAAACTATATTCTTAAAGTGTGTATGTAAACCTGGCAGAAAAGTTTTCAATTATTATTTGGTGAGAGGAATAGTTAATTTAAGTTTTCCTATCATGGAATCGTACAAAAAATTGAATGATAATAGCATGTTTTCTGTATTTATTCACCTCGCTGTAGTTGAGATTTACGAGAGATTGTTAACAGGGTTATGATGCAAATCTTGTTTTAGCTGGTAAATGGTTGCCATGTAAATTACACTGTAAAAGATTTTGGGTAAAACTTAATCAAATCATGCTAGGGGGTTAGGTGCTCAAATTAAGCGATAATCTCCTCAAAACAATTAAGAGAAATTTAAAAGTTTCTCCGATTTTTCCATTGTCTTTACATGAAAATAAATAAAAATTCAGGTTGTAAAATGCTAAGGTAATTTAATCTTTTTATAAAGATTATCAACATAGCAATCATTTGGGTTTTCCAGGGTTTTTTCCGAGAATTTTCAACTTTTTTGTTCTCTGTATAAACACCTGCTAGACCAGAACTATTAACAATGTCAATTCCAATGTTTTTATTGTGACGTCACAAAAAAAAGTTTTCCCGCCGATTTTCATTCATTGCGTAGCATGTTTTGTTGATGTGGGTACTTTCACTTTCTAATTGTCAATATGAAAAGGTATAGAAAATATAACTTCTTTATTGTATGTGCCGATTGACTCAAATCGCAAAGTCTTGTCCTCACAACCCGTACTTCGACTCTTTCTACTGATCAAAATCATTTTCTCACAACATATAGTAATTATACTCGCTCCTTCGTAATCCGAAAAGCCACGTGATCTTTACGTTTGCGTAGTTAATGTAAAATCTACCGAAGTACAAGAAAATGTTTATCTTCAAGGTTATGGTTGTGTTCTTGTTTGAGCAAACGGACAACGTAACATAAATTTGACAATCCGCTTTGATTCCTTTTACAAATTTCTCAAAGACTTCGAAGCCATCATGACACTTTCATAAATAATTTTTATTATAGACGGGGGTTAGCATATTTCGTATTTTGAATATTCTATTTGAATAATAATAGATAAAGACTAGCTATGGACACATCTCCGTTAAAAAATTGGTAAACAGTTATAAATAAAAATGAAAATGAAAAAATTTCAATCAGGACTGTTTTTTCTTACATTATTATGCCATAAAACACACAGTCCGTTTCCCTTTTGTTGCCCGCCCCGCCATTTTGAACGCTGAATCGTGAACCGCCTGGGGGTCTGGACCGAGCCAATTTAGTTTTGCATTATAGCTTCGAGAAAGAGTTTCCATCTTGAATTTCTTTCACGAATCTTAAAACTATGGCACACAAATTGATGATCATTTTGGCGCACAAAAGGGTTTTTAGTCTATTTTATTGAACTGCCTGCATTGCTTAATAATTAGAATATCCATTGGTCCTAGTAATATGTTATTTGAGCGAGTTTTATGCTTAGAAAATTACTTCAAGTTTGGTGAATTAGTTTTGTTATTATAATTTTACTCTTTGTACGAAGGAATCATTTTATGGGAATTTTACGGTTTATCTAAGCAAAATAGAAGAACTGTTACGCGGTATGAGGTTATATTGTCACAATTATCTTCAATGAAAACATAAAACGTACTATGAATCAACAAAACATGATGCAACAATACTTTGATCAGCAACAACAGGGTAATGTGAATGGATTTCCTGGTGCTGGTTTTCCGCCCAACCAACAACATCCAGCCTCTTTCGGAAATGGGCCTACACCAACTTCTAATCCTTACTTGGGTAATGTTCCTATTAGGCAACAAAATGGAATGTCATCCAGGTTTGCTGTTGAAGATTCAGAAAACTTTGATATACAGAACACAAGTGCACCAGGTTACCCTAACTTCATGGACCCCAGAATGGCTGGTTTTGATCCAAGGAGTCGTCCTAATTTTGACCCTAATGCTATGATGCATGGTATGGATACTTATGGTGCCAATACTGGAATTCCTAGTAAAATGCGCATGAATGAAATGGCAGCAATGTTCAACAATCCAACCGCTATGGCAGCATATCAACGTCAAAGAATGAGCATGTATAATCAAGGTCGAGAAAATGTAAGTCTTAAGCCTTACTGTTTTTTTATGATGAGTTTTGGTAATTTTGTTTTATTATTAGGTCAATTCAGCGGCTGAAGGTAATCATTTACTACTCTGGCCAGATTTTTTATTTCTTGCTGGAAAAGCCAGATAATGATACGTTTTTCAGCTTCATCTTCTGGAATTGCTAGAATTCTGTCTTTATAATTATATTTTGTTTCCACAGTTCCTTCCTAGGGGTTATTCAAATCGATTCGGCGCACAATTAACTTCATATTGATGGGGGATAAAGACCTGTGACGCTAAGAGTTTCACAGTTGAAATATCAATTTTTAAAAAGTTGGCAGTTTGTTTTGGTTCTTCGAGGACATGGGTCTAACGTTTCTTAGCCTACGATTTCCGACTACGATTTTTCTGTGGAATTTTTTTTTTGAGCTTTGGTAGACTAATGGTCAGATTCGGTGCGTGTTGAATCCGATAAATTGGTAATTAAAATTCCAGAAACAGCAGTGGGAGATAGTTGTGTGTTTAATCGATTCTCAAAGAAAAAAAGGTGTGTGGCATGAAGACGAGTGAGCATGGCCTAGTGGTTAAGTCATCGGATTTGTAATCTGATGGTCGAGGGTTCGAAACCCGTGCTCAGCATGCTTAGGATCATGTCTGAAAAGCTGTTCCTCGGGTCAACCCATACCATGTGAGGGAAATTGGTTCGATGGTTCAAAGTGCAGGGGGTTGTTTAGGAGAGAACATATCCTTCAGTGGGCATTAAATACTGCAGGGCCTTCAACTTAAGCCGTGGTCCCTCCTGGAAATAAGTTCCTCTGACTTTCGGAGGTTAACCACGTTAAACATAAAACTCACTCACTTGCGGGAGGGTGGGTGGTTTGATTTCTTTTAACGTCGTTATGACGTTAACTTTGTGCGGAATCAATATGTGACTGACCCCTTAGACAGGCTTAAAAATTTCTTCTATTTGGGCAAACACATTTTAACGTTGCCCCAGAAGTCATCGTCAGAATAACAATTTAAGAAATAGTTCTGCTAGGAATCAAAATCGGTTCCCCTAAAAGGTTCCCTAAATTTCCACAGAAAATGTACCATTTGAAATGGACAGAACTGTTGGCGAACGTAAACACCCACGGAACCTTAATCAGGGTGTAACCACTTTAAATTTAAAGCTCCAGTGATGACTAAACTACCTTAGTGCAATAATTTTTGTGAACATTAGTTTTCGTTGCATTTCGTGAATATTAATTTTCACAAATTGAAGAATGGGTAATATTTCGTGAACATTAAGTTTCGCAGTACGCCAAGATTGTGATGATATAAGTAAAGGAAAATGCAATAAAGGCATTTATTTCAAGTACAATGCATACTCTTTCAAGTATATAAAAGAAAGAAGAAATAAAATATCAGGAAAAACGGCTGTCATTTCTTTAAGAATTATAAAAAAATACCCGTGAAAATTTTCGTGAATTGAGGCAAAATTCAGGAAAATGAATGATGACAAATTGAAGCTTGACAGGCTTCGAAATAATTTTTTCCGTTCGTGTTAACGTCCAAAGTAGCCCAAAGTCATCTTCAGTGTACCAATTTCAGAAATGGTTCCCTGAACCGATCGGCTCCGCTAAAACAAAATTGGTTCGAAATAATTTCTTCCGTTCGCGTTAACGTCCTCTGCTAAAACAAAATCGGTTTCCCTTAACTTTTCCCTAAAATTTCCATGTTATCGAAAGGTTGTGAAGCAAGGGACATGGCTGGCTACAGGAATGAACAGACGAATGAGTGAGTGAGTGAGTGAGTTTATGTTTAACGTGGTTAACCTACGAAAGTTTGAGGAACTTATTTCCAGAAGGGACCACGGCTTAAGTTGAAGGCC